>VDFB02362577.1:179809-203569 GCA_007258455.2 Sequoia sempervirens | reverse complement strand
GGTCTCCGAGAAATAGCCCTTCAAATATTGCTGCCTTTTAGCACTTTGGACTCTTAAGGGAAATCGCCGGTCCAATGTAGCTCGGAGTGATTCGACGTATTTGGGTGCAAAAGAGGACCATCCCTGGCGTAAACGTACAACAAGATGAGAGTGTGATGCTAATCTAGGTGTTATGTGTAGCAGATCAAGCTTGTTGTCATGCAAATGCTGAATGATGGTTGATTCGTAAGCTTATTACCACAGTGATGTTACAATGGTTTTTCTTTGAAGCAAGGAAATTTGTGTTCAGTTATCATTTTTTAGTATTATTATTCTACGCTTTCTTGTGTAACATCTAGGCTAGTGGCTTATAAGATGATTGTTATTTTGCTCGAATATGCACATTATGCACTAATTTTTCATTGATCTATGTTCCTTTGTAAGTGGAATGGTTTGAAAGTGTCATTTGTACCTACTAGTACAATTGTAGAATGGTATGGTGTGGTTATTGTGGTTTAGATCATGTAATGGTCTTTTGCATTTTTTTGGTTTATACTTCAATACTTGATATATTTGACTTTCAAATTAACACAAGGATTTCACTAGGATTCTTGTTCATTATGAAGTTAGACCACTTTCATAAAAGTAAATAGGGAGGATTGACATATATCATTTTTTTGTTTGGCTAGTGACTTTGAGAAAAAACACCGACATAATAAGTTGTTGCATATCTAAAAGGTAGTGATGAAATTTCAACATAATGGTTAGTGGTTTGATAATTTCATTTGAAAAGGCTTACCAAGTTCATTATGACCTAAATATTTTTATTAAATATAAGCAACAAATCATTTTTAACACAACCAGCTTAGGGCTCAAAGAAACTTTCAAAGAGTTGGTTGTATTGTGGCTACAAAGGATGGGTTTTAGGCAATAGACTTGTGGTTTTAGTTTCTATAGATAAGTCAATCTTCATTGATTAAGTTGCATTGTATTTATCTAAAAATTAGTTGAGTGTTTATTGTCTTTGCATTTGTTAAGGTTGATTTGTGGTTGCATTATGTATGGCTATCAAATTTGATTCAAAGTCTATCATTTCAATCTTGTTCAATTTTTCATACTCTCATTATGTTTTGGTATTGAGCACACATGTAAGTTTATTGTCTAATCTTATGTATATCCTTTTGCTAGGGCAAAGGCTCTCTAAAGGTATTGTTGTTCCTATTTTGTATTGTCTAGGGCATAGTTTTTTTACAAATGCATTGTTGTTTGTAAAGTGAAAACTAAAGTTTATTGATTGGATTGGTGTGGAGTATTTTGTGTAGTTTGCATACCTTGATTTATATGCAATGTAAATAATATACCAGTGTGTATTACATATGTCTAAGGTGCATAGTGTTTATTTCATCAATAATAGTTTAAGTGGCTGGAAATGCTTTGAGTTTGAAAGATGTGCAATGCAATGTAATCAGCTATATGAATAAACTACATAATATAACCATTCTTTTTATGCTATTGTACATCAAGATATTTAACCATTGCTCACTTGATTAAAATTTCAAAGACTTTAATTATGCACATGAGGAGGCAATTAAATTTCGATTGTTAACTTCTATATATGAAATTATCCAATAATCAAGTGTATGCCCATATACAAAAATGGCATCAACGCCAAATCAAACAAAATTTTACAATATGTGGCATATGCCATCTCGGTAACTATTCAATATTTACATGCCAAAATGTCTATCTCATTCTAAACTACTGGTGGATCATCAAAATGGAGCCTCTTTGAAGCACTCGTTGCCTCTGAAGGTAGCTGCACAAGAAAAAGTCAAACCACAATTGAGATTACTTATACTATATAATTTAAAATCAAATAATTAACATCAAAATCAATATACATTAAATTATAATTGAACTCTAAAATTGTAATCTTGATTACCTGAAATATCCGTCTCTTCAAAGGGTCAGGAGTTCTAGAATATGCCTCTCTCAAAGAACCGACCAAACCATCTTTTGTAATTTCAATCTATATAGGTGAACAAAAACATAAAACTAATCCAAGTTAGCATACAATTGTCAGTAATAGGAACATATAAATACCAAACACAAAATAAAATGAACATTATTACTTTTTAGGTGTTTCAACACCTCCTCCTTGAGCTGCTTCAACACCTTACCTTCTGTGGGTTCCAATACTGCATCGCCTGGTGTTGTGGCCTCTTGTCAACAAGGGACGAGAAGCCTTATAATACTCCTCGCGACATAAAAATGACAAGTACATATGAAACTACCAATCTATGTCGATGTATGTATAATCAATATAAGATCTTAAAATTCTTAACTAATCAAATTTGAGTTCAATTACCTTGCCCTTATCCAAAATTACACTTCCATAGTCTGAACAAGGTTGCACCTCGCTCGCAGAAGGTATTTCCTACAAGAGGAAAAGAAGATAAACATATAAGTTATTATATAATTTCATTTTAATGACAATTCAAAGGACAAGAAAGTATACTATAAATAAATGTAAATGAATGAGTGCAAAAATATATACTGTGTGCGTGTCCAGGCCAAATGAAATGGCCCTCAAGGTGCTATCTGTCACATTTGTCAGCTCCTCCTCGGACATCAACTGCTAAATAGACCATGTAAATAAATATTAGTACATTATACTATCTCTTATTAATATTCATTTAAAAATAAATGCAAGTTATAAATTCACAACTTAAATTTTACCTGTGTCACGAGTCCAATGTCCCCCTCTCTAGCAGGAGAGGACTCTGTATTGTGTGCTCCACTCCCCTGCGTCTGATCTATAATATCCACATCGTAAGCCATAATCGGCAGTCTAGGGATGCTCGGCAAGCTCTGGCTAAGAGGACCGCTATTTCATGCATGTAGCAAGTATGTGGTAATACAAATATGTGGACTGATGAGGGATGATGCAGCACTCGAGCCATCACCAACATCAAATTTAATGTGGGTCAGAGCTACTATAGAAGCATGCGAAAACCAAAAGACCACTAAAGGGAATAGCATCGAGAATCGTGTACGTGATCCCCGCATAATATCCGATGGTATACCGGAGGTGGCGGAGGAAGGAGGAGGGGAACATGTGGGCGGGGTATTACTCTAATCGCTCCTACTCTATCTTGGGGCATACCTCCACCAACGCCCTGGAAGGGTCTAATGTCAAAGTAATTGACATGATGCCCTAACTCAAACTCAGCATATAATTTTTTTATAAAGTAAAATGGTATATCCAAATTGTTGTTCGGTGGTTTCAAAAAAACCATACACCAACGATCCCAAAAAATTTCTACAATGTCTCTATGAGTGCACCATTTTATAGAAAGTTTTGTTTTATTAACATTAACTGGAAAACCAGTGCGGGGGTTAACAAATAAAGAGGCTATTTTGGCTTTGGTTATTCCAAGATCTTTCACATCATCATAGGACAATCCACATGCATAATATTCTCTCATGTTTTCTCGCCACGAATGAAAGGCCTTATGTTGCGAGGAGAGGGTTTCTATATTTTTAATTATTTTTCTTTCATTGTGTTTGACATCGAAGATAATTGAGGGACTCTCGTATAAACTTTAGAAATGCCCCTTAATTGTTGCAATTTTTTAGAAATTAATTCTTGAATTGATGGCTGTGGAGGTGGTGGAGGTGGTGGTGGTGGAGGTGATGGAGGTGGAGGAGGTGGAGGTGGTGGAATTGGTGCATTTTCATTGTCAGCAACCATAATGCCTAATTAAATATAAAAACAAATCAATCTAATTAAAATTAGACAATATAAATGAAAATATTATAAAAATACCCTAGTTTTTTTTTTTAACCAACAAAACCCTAGTTTTTAATCATCAGTAAAATCTATAAATTTTTCTACTTTTAATCCAAACACATAAAAACACTATTTTAAGTCAAAACTATTAAACATTCAAATTTTATCAAAATCCATGCTAAACTCAAAATTTTCATTAAAAATCTATCAAAACCACCCAACTATTTAGGTCCAACCTTTACTGGGAGAGTTATCAAACCAATTATAGGGAAGCCATAACCATCATGAGCTTTAATCATGCTTTTGATTGTTCATAATCATCTGCATAAAGTTCATGTACATACAATAACAACTCTTCTTTTTGATCATATTCACTATGTATGCTGGGATCAATGAGTATTCCCCTTTTCGTTTCAAACTTGATATAAAGAAGACCATCGGTTATAGAAGAATTCAATATATATGTAAAAGAAATGGAAACAAAATATTGGTTTTTCCTTTATGATTTTGAATATTAATAATGCAGCTTATAAAGATGGAAAAATCATTATCTCATTATCATTGTATTGAACAAAGTTTGCTGAATGAATTATAATGGCTTGTAAATATTTGTAAGTATTGATTAGGTGAAAACCACCCTATTTCTTTGTCATTAATAGGTCATTCAATTTCGATTGACAGAATGAGGTCTTGCACTTGTTATAAATATGTTACATCTTTCCATATCATGTCGAGGTGTACGATGATATTGAAAATGTTTTTGCATTAAAGTTTGGTGGTAAAGGTTTAATTGTTTGAATATGACTAATTGGAGGAAGTTGAATTTATATTCTGTTTAAACAATTGCAAACATGATCAAGGCTGGAATCAAAACAACTATGAAAATTTCCTATCTCTGCTATTCCAAATTTATATCTAGAGTTATGTTTAAGTAGTTACTTTTGTCTCAATATTATAGCAATTTGACATGAATGTTTATCAAGTAATGAATTTTTTGTTTTTCTTTTTAAATGATTGATAGTTGTTTTGAGGCATGACTTATATGATTGACCAATAGGAGCCTATGAAGGGGTACCTTCATACCAACTAATCGATATTCGATAATCATGAAGGGTTATACAAAAACGTGTTAAGGATGGATATTTCATTAGCAATTTCTTATCTTGAATATTAGGTTGTAAGTTACCATAAACACCTTTGAATGTCAACATCTTGAAGACTATAGGAGAATTTCAAATAAAGGATTAGTATCATTTCATAAAGTTTTTTATTTTCTCTTTAGGTCCTTGATTACAATGAACTAAATTTGTTAATGTAACTTGAGGACTGATGTTCACTTGAAAGTGTTGGAGGAAATCACTAATGAGTTGTGTAAAGGAGGTAATTGATTGTTTGACAATGAACAAAACCAATCCAAGGCCATATCTTTCAATGATCTAGAAAAGAGTTTCACTATGAGTGAATCTTCAAAAATAAAGTCTCTACACAAGGTAGTAAAAACTAACAAATGGTTATTAGGATATTTTTTACCATTGTACTTTCCAAAGCGAGGTATTTCAATGTTTTGTAGTATAGGTGTATTTAAAATAGTGAACATTAATGAACTATGTGTAAGGTATTTTGGATGTTTACTATTGGTTTGATTTTGGTTTAAGTTTGAAATTTGTTGTTGTAATAATGTCATGCTTTAAAAAAGTTGATTTATCACAAAATCATTGGGCCACATGTTGTGAGAGTTTTTCAAATATGGTGAACTAGTATGGAGGAATGGTGGGATATTATATTTCATGTTTAGGAGGGGTGATGAATATGGAGGTGTTATAGGTGAAGGGACAAAACTATTATAATTTCCATTAGAAATTCTTAAGCTTGAGTTTAAACCATTGTTATATTCCATCATTGATGCTATGACTGGGGGTGTAAAGTTGGGAATAGAAGGAATTATTGTGGGAGAGGAAACTTATTTTCCAAAAGGATTTTGAGCATTAGTCAAAAATTTCATGAAACTAGCTACCGAAGGAATATTAGAATCTACTATATTAGCTAGGCTACGTAACACTTCTATCCCTTCCTAATCATTTAATAACTTCCCAATGCTATCCAAAAGAGGGATTGCTTCTCCATCCAAAGGTTCAATGCTTAAGAATTGTTGAATTCATTGTTGGTCTTTATCCAATCATTCTAGATTATCATTGGGGACCTTAGAAATAACATATGCCAAGTCCACATAAATGTTAGGTTACAAAAAAGACATGGGTAATGTAGGACTAGGGAGGGAATATAAGATGGATTGGGTAGACATAATACGTTGAGTGAAAGAGTTATAAGAATCAAGCTCAACATTGGCTATGATTGCAACATAGGAAGCCATAAGTCTACAACTACATCTCACGTGGGTATTAGTGAAGTGACACAAGGTCATGAAGCTCATAAATTTTCTACAAGATTCAAAACAATTTAATGCTCATACAATGAAGGGAAAACACAAAATAGTCACAAAAACTAAAATAATTTGCACACACAAAACCCAAAACAACATAAGAATCATAGAGATAGAACTATGATCCAAATCTTTGTCAAAACTGATTGGACAGGGAATTGGCACCCTAGACTGATGAGGTTGATTTTTGTTAAATTTAAAATCTAAAAATGAGATATAGTATATGAGGATCCTAATTGAAGATGTTTAGGTCTGCCAATAGGAATACTTTTAGAAATGCACAAAATTTTAATTTTATATACATGCAGCCATAATGCCTGATTAAATATAAAAACAAATCAATCTAATTAAAATCAGACAATATAAATGAAAATAGTATAAAAATACCCTAGTTTTTTTTTTAAAAATCCAACAAAAAACCCTAGTTTTTAACAAAAATCTATAAAACTCTCTAATTTTTAATCCAAATACATAAAAACACTATTTTTCAGTGAAAATCCATTGCAAACATTCAATTTTCATCAAAATCCATGCTAAACTCAAAATTTTCATAAAAAATCTATCAAAAAACCCTATTTTGAAAAAAATCAACTAAAATTAAACAAATCTAATTGAAAATTTGATTTGAGCAAATAAAAAATCAAGAATCTAACCTTTTGCAGATGGATTTGCACCAAATCGGATATCTGATTTGCGGAATCAACTTTCCACTGTGCGCCCGCCGCGGTTAAGCAAATGTCGAATGAAAATGAGTTTTAGTCGGCCCGAAATAGATATATATATATGTCTAAAATTGGATATTTGATTTGGATCGGATATCCGGTTTGAATCGGATATCCGATTTTTAAATCTAGGTTTGGGCTTTGCTTCAGTAGTCACCCGAGCCACATAAAGTCAACTCGGCATTTTCGCATTTTTGAGTCGTAGAAACACGTATTTTTTTCTCCATTGCCACTTTTTGCAATACCATGATCCTGCACATGCCCTTAGAGAAGTGTGAATTCATCAAGACAGAGCTGGTGTACCTTGGGTTTGTATTATCTCATGGCAACCTGAAAATGGACATTAGCAAAGTGAAAGCCATCCTCAATTGGCCTACTCCAAGGACAACAACAGAGGTAAGAAGTTTTCATGGCCTTGCTCAATCCTATAGGAAGTTCATAAGACAATTTAGTGCTATTTGTGCTCCTATGTTGGATACCATTAAAGGAGGGATGAAGACTAGATTTGTATGGAATGAGCAAGCTAGCAAAAGTTTTGAGTTGTTGAAGGAAAAGATAGCTACCCAACCTATTTTGGTGTTGCCAAGCTTTGAGAAGCTATTCACTATTGAGTGTGATGCAAGCAATGTGGCTATTGGAGCTGTTCTAAGCCAAGAGGGTAGACCGGTGGATTTTCATTCAAAAAATTTAAGTGAAGCCAAGAAGAAGTATTCTTCTTATGACATTGAGATGTATGCATTGGTTCAGGCTTTAAGGAAATGGAGGCACTACTTGCTTCCCAAGGAGTTCATAGTGTATTCCGACAACTAGGCACTTAGTTTCCTGAATTCACAAGAGAAATTGAGTCACAAACACATGAAGTGGGTTGAATACCTGCAAGCTTATACTTTTAATATCAAGCACAAGAAAGGAGTACTCAACAAGGTGGTAGATGCCTTGAGCAGAAGAGTTCTTACCATTCAAGAGATTTAGTTGAAGAGCATGGGAATAAATCATTTCAAGGATCTATATGCAGATGATGAAGATTTTGCAGACATTTATAAGGTATGTGCTGAATACAAGAATCATTTTCATAGTAGATATGCTGAATATACTTTACAAAGTGATCTCTTGTTTAAAGGGAATCAGTTATGTGTCCCTAGAGGCTCTATTAGAGAGAATTTGATACAAGAAAATCATAATGGTGCATTGAGTGGTCACTTTGGGATCACGAAGACTCAAGAACTTGTTCAAAGGTTCTATTATTGGCCAAGGATGAATCTAGATGTTAGGAGGTATGTGGAAAGTTGTATAGTATGTCAAAAGGTCAAGGGTACTTCTTCAAATGCAGGCCTATACCAACCACTACCTATTCCTACTAGGCCATGGGAATGCTTGAGTATGTATTTTGTAGTTGGGTTACCCAAGACAAAACAAGGCATGGATAGTGTTTATGTAGTTGTGGACAGATTCAGTAAGATGGTTCACTTTGTGCCATGTAAGACAACCAATGATGCCAGCCAAATAGCCTCTCTTTTCTTCAAGGAGAGTACGAATTCATGGGTTACCTATGAGCATAGTGTCAGATAGAGACACCAAGTTTATGAGTCATTTTTGGAAGACTCTTTGGCAAAGATTGGGCACTAATTTATCTTTTGGATCTACATACCATCCCCAAACTGATGGTCAAACCGAGGTTGTTAATAGAAGCCTTGGAAATCTATTAAGGTGCTTGACCAAGGAGTATGGTCAACAGTGGGATCAGTTGATTGGACAAGCTGAGTATGCCTATTATGACACTGTGAACAGGTCAATAGGGAAGAGTCCCTTTGCAATAGTCTATGGTCTACATCCTAGAGGAGTCTATGAACTAAGAGACTTAAAGGATGGAGTTAAGGGAAGTGGATATGCTGATGATTTTGCCTATACAATGCAGGAGATTCATGACACAGTTAGGAAGACATTGACAGAAAACACCATGAAGCATAAGACCAAGGTGGATGAGCGTAGAAGAGAAGTTCAGTTTAATGTAGGAGACTTGGTGATGATACATATAAATAAGTCTAGACTACTGAAGGGAGTCCCTCACAAGTTGCAGATGAAGAGGATAGGTCCCTATCCTATCTTGGCAAAGTATGGGAACAATGCTTTTAGAGTGGAGCTACCGAAAGACAGTGGACTGTCCCCTGTCTTCAACATTGCAGACCTGGTTCATTACAAAGGACCACCACCACACATGGATCAAAGCCTCAATGATGTCATCCATGATGTGGAAGAGCTCAAACTACCTTCTGCTACAGTCAAGCAAGCTGATAGTATACTGGATACTAGGGTCTACAAGAAGACTATAAACAAAGAATACAAGGAACATCTGATCAAGTGGCATGGTCAACCTGATGCTAATGCAGTATGGATCAAAGAACCAGAGTTCAAGAAGTTGGGCATTGATCTCAACTTGTACTCAATCCAAGGGTGGATTGAACCCTTTTGTTTTGGGGAGGATGGTGCAGGAGCACACCAAGGCTAACCTCCATAGTTAGGATATTTTGGGCTTGTATCTGACATTAGCCAAGTCAGAGTAATTGTATGTTTGTTTTGGACCTTAGAAGGTCATTGTTGTGGCTAGGTGAGTTAGTCATTAGGACTAAGGTCACCAAAGTTAGTCGTTGTTAATAGTTTTTACATTGCTTAGCCTTAGTAGCTTAAGTTGGGATTTGAGTCTTAAATGTGTTCTAAACACATGAATGATGTTAGAAAGATGCCATGAGGCCTTTAATGGAGTTGGTTACTCGAAATATAGGAGATAGAGGTCCTAAGAGTTAGGAAGGTGGCATAATGACAAATTTGCCAAATGTTGTTACAAAATTGTCATGACAACATTTGCCATTATGGAAAATGTTGCATGCAACTCAGTTACATAGGATCCCCTAAAGGATAGGAGTGAGGGATCGACCAACATACCCTACAAACATGGTGAATGGCATCTAAGATACTGAAGGCTTGAATTCGAGAAAGAGGAGATTGTAATCAAAGTTTTTTTGAATAGAAGATAGCTCTGCAATTTCTATTTTTATGTGAACTCCGAGTGTTATTGAGTGATAGTGATACTAAGTGAATTGGATGTTTTGATTTAGTGTTAGAGTCATGTTCATAGGATAGTTCTAAACTTTTTCCATTCTGCAAGTAAGTTGATTTAAGCTATTTTAGTGTCTTGAATAGATAGGTTAAGATTTAGGGTTTTACTGGTCCTATCCTGACCAGCTTGTCTTTTTATGGCTCCCCCATGAAATCTAGTCATGGGATTTTCCTAAGGATAGATGGATGTGTTAGGGAATCCATTGGTCTGTGCATATGTAGAGTTAGGAGTCATGGAGAGTGGAATAGTTGTGTTTAATGTCAAGCCCTAGGCGAGCTTAGAGTGCCCGGTTAGAGGTTTGACAGTAATGAATTGAAGAATTTAGGTAGGGAATTGAGGTACAGTACAGAAAAAGTATAGTTCCAGGTAGGGTATAGACGTATCGTAACATGATAGAAGGATTGAGGTTCTAACAATCCATTTGACTAAGTTTTGAGGGAGAAATCAGCGAGGTCCTAGTAAATAGGTCTTTTAACCCAATTTAACCTAGATAATAGGAAACCAGTGTACGGAGGACTTAGGAGTCTAGAACCTTTAGAATCCTTCAGAAAATCCAAAAGGGTATTCGAATGTGGAATTGGTTTTTCAAGTTGTTTGGAAAATTTGGGTAGAAATGAAGTAAAGGTCTTTGTCAAGTGCTACAAGGAATTAGGCCCCCTCAAGACCAATTCTTGAAACCAGTAGGAAAGGAGTTTGGAGATCCTCCAAGATGGATCCATTTGGAAGTGCATGGCATGTTTCCAATATGTTTGGCACCCCTATAGTCAATTCAATGTTTTGTGTGAAGTTGGCACTTAGAGTCTTCTAAGTGTAGGAGAGAGTTTGCACATGACAAAGTGGTGTTAGTCCTTCAAGGTGAAGTACAAGGTGTGAGACTCTTAGAGAGGAGTTGGATTAGGACTTAGTTAATCATCTAATCCTAACAAGGACCTAGAAGATATTAGGTTCCTAGACGAAGACAAAGAAAAGTCTTCTTAGCTAGTTGTGCAAGAAAGCCTTGGAACACTTACACCAACTGCACAGGTGGATCCACAACTAGATAGGTGGATGTGCATTGAATTGTAGAGGAAAATGTGTGAGAGGATGGGTGGATTCACCAAGGGGTAGATCCATCGATGAACATGTGGATGTGTGAAATGCCACAGAGGCGAATGTGTAAGAGGATGGGTAGATTTTTCGAGTCAATCTATTGAAGAACAAGTGGATGCTTGAAACACCATAGAGGTAGATAGGTGATCCCACAATATTGGGTTACACGTTTTGGCCAAAATTGACATTGAAATTAACATTTTTCAGTAGATCTTCATTTTCTCACACCTATAGCAGCTAAACCATTAAGAATTTGAAGATGAAGCAAACTAGTGATTTGTGAGATTTTGTGAGTAGATTATAATTATATTTTTAAAAAATAAAAATTAAATTGTGAATCCTTTTATGTAATTTTTAATAACTTAATTTTTCTACTAAACAACATTTTTAAAAAGTGATGTTTACTGTGTAACTGTTATCAATTTTTCACAGAGCTCAAATTGATAGAGCTGGTTATTCAAATTCATTTTAAGGTGAAGAAATTCAATTTATTTTTGCAGATGTTTTAACCATTGCAAATATTCGAGTTGTTGAGTTCTTAAGAAGTGCAATGTGTTTTAGTTGCTATATATCATTTGCAGCATAATATTTCATGAAATGAAAAGGAAATGCTTTCTTTTGTATTCAATTTTCATTCATAGTGATCCATATATTGTGTGCAAAAAAAAAGTACAGAATTAAACATAAGAATTATACAAATGTTGTTTTGTATTCATTGGAGTAAAAAGGAGAATCAAGTGTCCCACACAAGCCGTGGGAGTAGGTGGAACGATGGATCATAAAGAATATTCTATGCTACTAAAGATAAAAGAGAGAAGAGCATGTAAGAGAGAACATAATCATCATTGCCTGGTTGTGCCTTTGGGTTGACTTTAGTGTTGAGCTCTCTTTTCTACTTCCGTGCTCCAAGTGAACCTACAAGTGATTATAATTTTTTGTTAGAGCTTAGAATATGAACACTCCTACACAATCCATCAATAGTAATGTAGAATACTATTTATGATGCATTGAATCAACTGAGAGAAAACAAGAGGAGTGCAAGAGAATACCAAGGAGAACACATCATGAGAAACTTATGAATTTATTGTTTTAATCTAACATTGTTTCTTGTGTAGGTATAGGGCAAGCCATGTTGCTAATTTGTTTTGAATATAGATCATAGCATGTGGTGTAAAACAGACTCCCACAAGGGTTAAGACCCGACATGTTTCCCCTCAACATTTCATAGAGGGATTTCAGAAAAGAAACAATTCAATGTTGCTCAAGGAGATATACATCACAAACAGTGCATCAAAGTGCCATGAGAGCTCAAGAAAATGATCATCTAGGATAGTCAAGTCTAATAGTGCAATGAATTGAAGATCATAGAGGATCAATTGCTCAAGTGAATTACCATCAAGTGCATCATCATGAAATGAGATAGTGAACATACATACATAATGCCTTGTTTACAAATTTCAAACAATAACAGCTGAAGCAAATGGAGAAGCTTCTAAGCAATAACAACAACTATTTTTTATTTCAAAATCTCACATGCAAAGGATAGTCTTACATCAACTATTGTTGCCCAAGAAAACAAAAATGCATGAAGAGTGCAAAGTAAGTTTTCGTTCCATCAAGAAATGAGCTTACAAGTGGCTACAAGTGAACTTCCGAAAGCAGAGGATGAATGGAAAAGAGGCACGGTTGACTCTAGGTACAATGCATTAAGTGTTTGAGCTGAATGCAACTTGAAACATCATTAATAAAGGTATTTTTGCAAAATCTAAGCTTGTTTCAGTACTTCTGATGCTACAAACATAAGGGGAAAATCTCATTTGCATTGTTTCATTAAGATATGGAGTTGGAAATGTATTTTTTTGAAGTATTCAAGTGCATAAAATGAGTGAATATATGACCATGCAATGCATTGAAAGTAAGCATAGAATCTTTTGTGTGTACTTCATTTTCAATAAAAGAGTGCAAACAAAAGTTGTAATCAATAGTGGAAAGCTCCAAGGTGTTTGAAGGCTTTCAAATAATGTCGAAATGACAATTGGGATCAAGTAAAATGAATAGTGTGTGCATTGTGATGGATGCTTAAGAAGCTGCATTGTTTTGGTTTCATTTGGAAGCAAATGGTAGAATTATAAAAAATACAAGAACTACAAAAAGAAATGAAAGCTATAGAATTTCTTGTTTTTCCTGAAGTTAAGCATATGTGAAGTGAAGTCATTGCATTATGAGAGTAACAAATGAAGCTACAATAATGGGCTCATACAGTGAAAACATTTGTTGCTTTTCAAGACAATGAGCCATTTTTCAAATAAACTAGGGTTTCAAAATGAAGCAAATGCATAATACCCAGTTCGAGCCTTCAAGGAGGAATCCACATTTTTTCCATTTAAATGTTTCAAAATGTAGAAGTAAAAGTATTTCGAGCTCATGAATGAATGCAAGCAAGCTCAACTGAATTCTCATGGTCGCGGCTCGAGAGTTGTTTTTCTCTCACAAATGATAATACCCATTCAAGAAAATGTGTTCTAAACACAAATACAAAGCAAATCAATAGTGAAATATTTGGTCTTGGTTCATTAAAAAGAGTAAGAAATCTACATACATCATTGTAGGTCCCCTCCTTACTATCTTCAAACTTATGTAAACAAATTAAAGGGTTCACTTTAGATAACTCAACTCCATGTCACATATCAACAACCTTTCTCAATTATTTCTAAATATTACCAATCATTGTATGCAACAAAGCAACAAAGCAATAACAATAAGTCAACTAAACAATAAAGGAAAATTCCACATTGTGTAAGGTCAAGTAAGGTTCATAAGACATTTGCATTTGTAAACTTGATCTATATTAAACACACATCTAGCATGAGTTTTGAGATATTCACTAACAAAGAGCTCACCTTTTTCCGAAGTAAATAGGAATTTGATTTAAAGATCACTATCATTGAAACACATTCATGGGTCATTGAGTTAGATACTTGTATTCATTGTATCTAATTTCTATACTTGGCATTTAATTTTAAAATACACAAGCCCTTATTCATTTATTTAACCTAGGTTAATTCATGGTTATGTGTACGCATCTTATTGAATTAGTTTTGATTAAGTTTGGGCATGGTTTATTTTCTTTAACAAAAGAGATTTTGATTTATTGTGTAAAGGAAAAATATATTTCCTTAAATTAACCTAGGCTAATTAAATAAATGTGTAGGAATCAATATTGATGATATTAAGTTTCCACAATCCATATTGTTAATTAACATCGATTTCTTACACAATCAAATCCAAAAATCGGTGTTAGTTAACAATATAAATTAATATAGATTAATTGAGTACAATTGAGAATACAAATTATAATAAATAAATATTTTAAAATTAAATGAGGGATAATGTACTTATCTTTCAAAACTATGATGAAGGAATAAAAAAGATGTCACACAGATCTACTAATTTTGATATTGGAAATAAGGGATTACTTTTTATAAAAACCTTGGAATTGTAACAATTTATTTTTTATGTAGGTCACATCCATGCTATGCTTGATTGACCTAAGTTCTATAGATCTATCCTTTGGAGTAGATGTTCCTTGGAACTCATGGCATTGATCTTGATAATTGTGTATTCTTGCATCCCAATTCATTCTAATTATTTCTTTTTGCTTGAATATATAGACTAGTAATATTGAAAATCCATTTAAAATTTTTATGAAAAATAATTTTTAAAAATTGTTTAATTGCAAGAGCCAAATTTTCCCAAATGGACCCTCTTAATTGAACAAATTTTATAACAATGTGAGAATATCAAAAGAAAATATTAGGCGTAAAATATCATGGATTGTGTGATGCATAATTATGCTCCTTTTTATGAAGCATATGTCATCATTACAAAAATGGCACATTCACATTTAGCGAAAAGTCAACTGAAAAGAGCATAAATGTTATGCAGATTTAGGAACCAACATAGCGAAAAGTCAGCAGAAAAGAGCAAAAGGTGAGTTGCACAGGCAAGAGAATCAAAGGCTCTTTGAAAAAGAAAACGAGTGTATAGAGGAATTAGGGGAGAGGACCCAGTAGTTGTGCACCTAACTTTGCACTTCTAATTATCCTATGTGGAAATTTCAAATTGCTCCCAATTTTTTACAACTTACTTGGCAAGTCCCTTGCTTATAACTAAGGTTTCAGGCCACATCATCAAATATGATGCCACATCGGCATGCTTTTTGTCAAGGTGTCCAAAAAGGCCCAATAAAAAAAAGTGAGACCAATGCTTGTGCATTCACAGTATGTTTTATTGAGCACTAATGTGGAATCACATGATTGGTTGCTTTTTAGATCAAATGAATACATTTTGTTTAATTATGAGTAGTCATCATCAACACTAACAATTTTGAAGTCACAACTATTGATCCAGTATTGATAAAAATATTAGACATTATATAAACAACTACTATCACAACAATTGAATCATGTTCGAATATGGGTCCTCTCACCTAATTCAAGATATGCCATTCGGAAATGTGTGGTGAATCACTAAAAATTTGACCCGATAATTAAATTCCTTCCAAATGGCGTCTTTACGTCTTTGACAATCGTGGAGAAAGAGAAAATGGATTAGAAGGGGATTGGTAGATGGGAAATTCACGTCTATTTTTTTTGACGATGGACGCCAAACTTTAATCCCCTGTAAACACTACTATGGATGGACCGTTCTGGTTAGAGTTTATAATCTTCCTTTAGAGTACTGGTCAGGAACATGCCTTGCGAAGATTGGGGATAGCACGGGAGAACCCTAGAACCGGATACGAGAAATGGCGAAACCCTAACATATGCGCGAATCAAGATTATCGTGATCAAGAAGATACTGACCAAGATCAAGCTAATTATCAATGCGGGAATTTGGTACCAAGAGGCAGAGATTGAGGCCCCCAAATTCTTTTGTTTTAAGTGTAAAAGCTGAAAGAATTTTGAGGATTCCTGCTGTCACGCTCCCATGAAGGAAAAAGCAAAATGGATCCCAAAAACAACAAACACGGAAAAATCGAAAACCAAATTGGAAGCAACTGCGCCGTTGAATCTATCCGCACTGATGACACCAAAATCTGTACCCAAGCTAAGTGATGCAATGGCAGGAAGCTCTGTAAAATCCCTATTGGAAAAATCTCACCAACAGAAGGCAATAGTTCCAGTTACGTAGACAGGCGAATCCAATAAGGCAATTGTTAACAAATCATCAGAATCAGAGGAGGAAGACAGGGAGGACGAGATTTATACTTTGGATCCGAAGAGGATTAGCTAGTATGCATCCAAACTCCTTAATATTAGACTTAATCTGGTGAAGTCTAAGCAGGGAAGTCAGACAATTAAGAGAGGAAGAAGCTCAAAATGGAAATCAGAAATGAGATCCATGGGAGGATCCCCCTCCCATGGAGGATAATAAATATTCTCACATGGAATGTTAAATGCTTGTGTGCCCTTAACAAACGTTACACGATCAAATTTCCAACTGAAATCTCTTTGATAAGTAGGAGGTATTTTTCCACAGCGAGTCAAATTGTGATATTGCTATCAAGATTTAACTATGTAGTTTTATGAGTCAAACTCGTTGACCCATGTTTCACGAGTAGTGGTTCACAAGAACCCATTTCTCATGATAATGAATGGTCCACTTAGCACTCATTGCATCTAGGTGATGCTCACAGAGGTGAAGCACTAGGCCTCCCGGGATGTCACCCATTCCAGTACTACTCTATCTCAAGCATGCTTAACCATGAAGTTTTCCCCAAGGTTAAGCCCACTTAACTTGCAACCCCATTTGTAAAACCTTCAATAAGTGTTGTGCCTTATGAAACGTTAATTATAGACCCCTTTTGTTGAAATCTCTTTGATTGATTTAGTTCTCTTGCAGGAAACAAAACTTTAAAAAGGAAGCTTTGATCTGCTCAAAGAAATGTAGAGGTTGGGATGGTTGGTTTGTAGATGTTGACTGTGCTTCGGGTGGATTAGGGATGCTATGGAAATTGAGTCGATTTACTCTAGCACCCTTGACCAACATTGAAAGGTTGCAATCAGCTAAGGTATGTAGTTTGAATTTAGATTTGATATTTTTTTTATCTTCAATGTCTACAGACCTACCAAAACAAAGGAAAAAACAGGTCCAAAATGAAATCAAGGAAGCAATGCAAATGGGAAATAAAAGTTGGTTATTGGTGGGGATTTCAATGTGATCCAGGATCTATTTGAATAGCGAAGTGGTGTAGGAAATATTTCACTCGTAAATACTTTTCTATCTTTGTTCGAGATTCCCGACTAATGGACATCAACCCAAGCAGTAAAAATTTCACTTCAAACAACAAGAGATTAGGATTCACAGATATAGCTGAAAGGTTGGATTGATTTCTGATCTTAGATAATTGGTTGAGCACAAAAACCAAGTTCAAATCATGTAATATGCCTTCCTCTAGGTCTGATCATTTCCTTGTCATGTTGACACTTTCGAAGGATCACCCACTGTTAAAAGGTCAATTCCGATTTGAAAAGATGTGGTTATGAAGCCTAAAGATCAAATATTTGCTTAGATCTTGGTAGAATGAAGAAATAAACATAAGGGGATCTTGAATGTATTTGCTTAGATCTTGGTGGAATGAAGAGATAAATATAGGGGATTCAAAAATTGATCGAAAAGATCATTGTTGAAAGTGATCAAAAAGATTATTGTTGAAATTGATCACAAAGATCATTGTTGAAGCTGATTGTAGAGATCATTGCTGAATCTATGAAATTCTTGATCATAAAGATCATTGGGAATGCTTCACTTTCTTTATTGATATAACTATGGAGAATGTCTTACCATGGACAAAGACGAACAAAAGTAGTCAAAGCTATTCAAAAGAAGGTTAAGTTTTCATACTTTCAAGAAGACATTTGTGTAAATATTTTTCATTTGTACATGGGTAGCTAATAAACCTATTTGTTATAGGTGGCCATCTAGTTAAGTTGTGTGATAAAATAAAGTTTATGGAAGATGTTAAAAATATAATCTTTATTTAATTACCAAGTGTCATGCCTCATGTAAGAGACACACTCCTTATACATGTACTTAAAGATCTTTGGATCCATATTTTTCATAGTAGAAAAAATATGCTCTCCAATTTTCTACAAGCGGGAAATGGAATTCAATCTCCTGGCTGAAAATGATGGGCGAACCGGGCATCCTAACTACTAGTTAAGACCTGTCTGAACTAAGTTCTAACAGAGAAATTTGTTACTTACAGGCGGATTACTTTTTGAAACTCTCATCCTCGTCAAGTTCATTTTCGCCACTCTCCTAACTGCCTCTTCGTAATTAATTGCACCATCATTTACATGCGTACCCGTTGTTGCCTCGTCCACAACGTTTGTGTTAAAGCAGAATCCCAAGCCCTCTGCGCCCCTCCGTTGAATTTGGGTATAACTTTTTCACATACTGCTCTCTCCTTATTGCCCTCGCCTCCTCTGAAATCTGCAGGCCAGGCAGACAACCTGCAATTGCATCCTCGTAGCATAGTTTTCTAGCCTTGCAAATATTACTGCAAATACTGCTCCGCGGAACATCCGACAGCCGTTCGCTCCTACAAATCACACAAATTTTCCCCATAAAAGCCAGGTACCTGATCAAATGCTGGAGAAGACCTTGCACAACAATTTTACTACTTAGTTCATCTTCATTTCGCCTCAGGGCAGACGTGATGTAGTCTTTCACCAAGTCGGGCAGCAGGTAAGCCAACCCCAACGAGGTTCTGGTTTCGACTCCCTCCTGAGAACAGACCACTTCCACACCCTCGTTCAAAAATATCCGCACTGTGAGCGCGCGGTCGTCGGCAACACCAATTCTGAGAAGCACATCATCTCCATCCAAAAACTCGTGGACCGCAATCTCAAACTCGAAATTGGGATTGGGTTCGTCAAAGACTCGTACGCTGCACCACTGAACCACATTTCCTCCCTCCACGGCCTTTGCTTGAAACAGCCTCATCATGCATTTCCAACCATCCGGTGCGAAAAAACTGTTGGCCCAGAACTCGTCTGCAACCGTCCAGCTGTCAATCCACCATCCTGATCTCTCGCGGCTCTCACTCTGCCGCCCACCTATGGAAACAGGGGACTCCACTTGGTCAACATGAATAGCCGCCGCTACTTGTGCTGCCTGGTAAGTGCCTCTTTCGCACGCTTACAAGCCGTTGCCGTGATCTCGGCGTCCAGAACGATCCACCAACGGCTATCTTGTTCGGCTTGGGAAAACAAACGGGAAAATGCATACAGTTTATCCAGCGCTTCGTCTGCTCTGCGCACAGACTGCATCGACACCTTATAGCCTACAAGCAGAAGGTCAAACTTTGCAGGTAAATTGGGCGCCGCAGGTTCTGACAAAGACAGAGGGGCTTCCGATCGTTTGACATCCATGATATTGAAGGAATATTCGCTAGGACTCTGCAGCGCCAGGGCTTGAATCGACCACACCAGTCCTTTCATTCCCAACTTCATGTGTCGTGGTTTACGAATGAATTCCATGAGGAGGTCCACATTGCGAGTGTCTTTCCATTTAACCATTTCAATTTGCAGATTCAATTCATAGTCATCGAGCGCCATAACAAATATATTGCTGCTGCTATACTTCACAGTTTCTTCCTCAAAATTTCTTCAATCCTGAAACACCACTGCTACTTTAGCAGTTTCTTTCTTTTTGCCCTCCAGGAAAAATAATCTTGAGGCACACTTGCAGCTTGACTGCATCATTGTTCAAGCATTTCTAGAAATAAGGCTGACGACTACTGGATTCCGTGTTGTGTCCTGGCGAGTTCTTGTGCTTTTGTTGAGAGATTTCAAAGAAATTGTCCGCGAAATTTCGTGGAAAGTTGATGTCTGAAATTTCGTGGAAAGTTGAAACCATCAGAAGGAAAGCCAGAGAAGGACTAATTGAACCAGGTGAGTGGCAAGGCCCACATTTAATCATCATTGTACCTTCTCAGAAGAGTGCAGAACACGGCATTTTTATCTCATGGCCGCGTCATTGGAGAATGAAGTAAAAAAGATTAATGTAGTGGCGAGGAATGTTCCCACGGTCCGTCTTTCCAATGTTGCGTTTGCCTTGTCTAGGCGAACGAAGCTCTCCGCTCAATGTGGTGGAGTAGTGGACGCCTAAATAAGAATATTTGCTTTAGCGGGCTTTTGCTTGTTTGAAAGTCCAATAGTAAATTTATAAAAAAAAATTGTTATTTTATTTTTAATTTTGTATTTATTGTGAGAAATAAATGATGTAATTTTGTGTAAAATTATAGGTATATATATATTTTTTACATAATTTTTTATTCTAATATACATATTTTAATATATTTATTTTATTCAAGCATTTATTGCATTTATTTAGATATAGTTGTTAAATCTTTAGATTTGATCCTTACTCAAGGTCATTTCCATAGTCCCATGGTTGACATTAAGGTCATGGACTTGACCCTTTCCTTTCTAAAATTAAAATTCAAAATTTAGTTGGTTAACCCTTTTTATTTTATCACCTTTAGTTGACTAAGTACACAATTTTTCAAATTTAATGTCATGTGCAAAACTTTAAGAAAATTAACTACCATTCATTTTACAGATCTAGAATTCATAAGTCCTCTCATTATAGGACATTATAAGAGTAATCAATAGTGAAATACTTGATCTTGATGCACTAAAAGGAGTAACAAATCTACATACATCATTATAAGACCCCTCCATACTCTCTTCAAACTTATGTAAAAAAATTCAAGGGTTCACCTCAAATAACTCATCTTCATGTGACATAACAACAATGTTAATCAAGTATTTCTAAATATTACCAATCATCATATATGAGAAAGCAACAAAAAATCCACGTAGAGAAAGCAATAAAAAATCATTCAACTAAACAATAGAGAAAAAATCCATATTATGTAAGGTCAAGTCAAGGCTTATAGGATATATTTGTAATCGAAAAGTTGATCTAGGTAAATGAATCCTCTACCATGAGTTTTGAGAAATTCACTAACAAATAGGTCACCTTTTTCTAAGTAGATAGGAATTTGATTTCAAAATCTATCATTGAAATACATTCTTGGGTCATTGAGTTACATACCCGTATTTATTGTATCTACTTTCCATACTTAGCATTTAGTTTCAAATACATAAGCCCTTACTCATTTATTTAATCTAGGTTAATTTATGGTTGTGTATTCATCTTATTGAATTAGCTTAGATTAAGCTTGGGGAAAGTTTATTTTCATTTATAAAAGAGATTTTGGGTTTATTGTGTAAAGCAAAAATATATTTCCTTAAATTAATCTAGGCTAATTAAATAAATACATAGAAATAAATATAGATTAGCATAGATTAATTAAGTATAGTTGGGAATACAAATTATAATAAATAAATATTTTAAAATTAAATAAGGAGGGTTAGTGTACTTATTTTTTAGAACTATGATGAAGGATTAAAAATGATGTCACGTGGATCCACTCATCTTGATATTGGATTTAGGTGTTCCTTTTTTTTATAAAAGCTTTTTAATCATATAACAATCTATTTTCTATGTAGGTCACATCCATGGTATGCTTTATTGACCTCATGTTCTATGGATCTATCCTTTGGAGTAGATATTCCTTGTAACCCATGGGATTGATTTTGACAACCATATACTCTTGTAACTTGATTCACACTAATTCTTTCTTTTCGCTTGAATACATGGACTAGTAGTATTGAAAAACACGTCAAGGACATAATTGAATCACAAGAGCCAATTTTTCCTAGGTTGATCCTCTTGATTAAACTAATTTTATAGTAATGTGAGAGTATCAAAAGATAAAATTAGGCATTCAAATATCCTAGATTATGTAATGCATAGTTATGCTCCTTTTAGTGCTCCAAGTTGAAAGATACCTTGAATACTTCTTCTTTATAGTACTTAGGAGTTTTATCTTGTAGACTTTCAAATTATATTGATTGATATCATGCACCTGATCCTGATTTACTAACATCATTTCTTCTTGAATCACTTTTTAACCAGTTAATTAAATAATCCTTATTTAATTAATTCATCATAATTCCTCTATTAATTAAATATTTCAACTTTATTTGATTAAATCATCATCTTCTTTTAATTAAATAAATCATTTTATTTAATTAATCATAATATTCCTCTGATAATTAAATAAATCAACTTTATTTGATTAAATCATCATCTTCTTTTAATTAAATAAATCATTTTATTTAATTAATCCTAATGTTACTCTTTTAATTAAATAAATCACTTTATTTTATTAAATCATATTTCCTCTTTTAACTAAATAAATTAACCTTTATTTGATTAAATCTAACATCATCCCTTTTAATTAAATAAATCAAACTTTATTTAATTAAATCTAATATTCATTATTCCTCCCATTTGATTTAAATAAATCCAAAAATCTAAATTAAGTGTCAAATCAACTAATCTCCATCTAAGTTAAAATTAAATCCTAATTAACTCTAACACTAGAATCCATCAAATCCTCTAGATTTTGTAACTTGCACAAGTAAATCAATTTAATTGATTTATAAATTCTTCTATTTTCATTCAAAGAGGCATCTCATTGGAATATTCTCTCCATTTGAAATCTCCATCTTAAAAGGACTTGTCCTCCAACATGGCATTTAAGTCTCTTACAAGTCCTTTTTCTTGAGCCAAGTGGCATTAACTCCTCTTTCACATCTTCCTCCACAAGTCAACTTTCAAATTTCAAATTTCCACCTGATTTGCATTTATTTGCACATTGATCAAAATGTGCTCCACCTCTCTCCACTAACATGTTGACAAGTGGCACAATGTCATTGGCTTATGTTTAGTCCCACATTCTTCATATCTTTCATTCCTCTATCCTCCTTTCCTATAAATAAAGATCTCTTCTATTGATTTTGGATTAACAACTTTATGCAAGGTTATTATCTACAGGTTTTGAGAAAATTCATCAACACTTAATCCAAATTTTCATAATTTTCATCTAGCTTAGCTAGGTTATGGTCAAATTTCATCAAGGAGCACCAATCTTCATCAAAGTTCATTAAATATTGCAAGGAATTGGGAAAGGGCTACTTTCCACATCAAAGTAGCACCAATTCCCCCATGGGATTGAGGGTTTGAATGGCTTGAGCAAGATTTTGTATCTTTCATTTGATTAGTTTTGTTTTATTTCTTGTTCTTAGTGTTTAAATGAATTGCATGGGGAATGATGGTTTTAGATGTGTTTGACGACTAACGTTGTGTTGTTTTTCTATGTTTGAACAAGTCTAGAGCTACCATTCACATATCTTAATAATTAAATATAAATTAATGCACATTCAATTCCTTTAATAAATATCAAGAAAAGTCAATTAATCACACATATATATATTCTATGTTAGTTCATAATAGCTAGTGTAATAGGTGAGAGTTGATAATTTTTTATTTTTTATTTTAATTTTGAAGGTGAGTTTTGCATAGTTTGAGATCACTCTCACACCATTGGATTGACCATGAGCATGAAAGTACAAATATTGAGGTAATAAGTGAAAGGATCTAGGAAGAGGTGCAAGGATACTATGATAAATGGTGAATG
>VDFB02362577.1:167587-177838 GCA_007258455.2 Sequoia sempervirens | reverse complement strand
GATCTTTTCACCACCTTTGTATGAAATAGCATAGTTTTCAGGTTGAAATGCATATAATATCAATTCAATTTTGAATTCTAGTGATAATTGATATACAATTGAAGTTTGGAGAGGAACAAGCTTTTGAAAAAGTTAAATTGTTGAGGAGTTTGAGGAAAGAATAAGCAAAGGCTACATAATTGGGTAGAACTCCTCCATTTCAAACTTTGGTTTTTTAGGTATGTGAAGTCTTTGTACATTTTATTTCATTCTATTATGGCTTGCTTTCATTTTTGTTGTTTTGCATACTCCATGTTGATCATTGTTCGTTTGTCATGTTACAACCTTAGGTTGTCAATGGACATTTTAAATTACACAGTTTTATACACTTTCCATTTACATTTTTAAACCAAATCTCTTTGAGGTATTTTATTATTTAACAATTGACTTACTTTGTGTATGCTTCCAAAGCTTTCATTGAGTTATTTTGTCAAACAATTATACAAACTAGTTGATTGACTTGTCTATGCTACCAAATTTTCCATACAAGTCTATGAAAAGTTGGAATATACTCCTAATGTAGTAGGGGG
This sequence comes from Sequoia sempervirens, assembly GCA_007258455.2. Taxonomy (NCBI): domain Eukaryota; kingdom Viridiplantae; phylum Streptophyta; class Pinopsida; order Cupressales; family Cupressaceae; genus Sequoia; species Sequoia sempervirens. The sequence goes on along the minus strand of VDFB02362577.1, from coordinate 177,269 downwards.
AGGCCTGCAACACACAAATACACAATTCCAATATGAAAACACAAATTTCAATTTAAAATTTCATCAGGGTTTCTTCATTCAGCATAGTTACATTGTTCCTTGTAGCATATCAAAGTCACTCAATTGGGTATAATTCCACTCATAGAACCTTTCAACTCACAAAACAACAAACATCAAGGACCCATTATAGAGCCTTTCAACTTATCCAATAATCACCAATGCTTGTTTTGTACCAAACTCCACAAATCAGGTTTTCTATGCTCTTAAGGGCCCAAATTAGCTCACTTTTACAAAGGGACCACCTTCAAAAATTTGTGTAATATCTTGAAACCTTGGGGAAGCATTTTATATCTATCAAAACTACAAATTATAGTGCTAGATTGTAGAGATTCAATCATTTACCACCCAAACCATAAAACCCTCTCCCTAGGCTTAGAAACCCTAGGTTTTATTGAAAGTAGCACTTTCCAAACACTCCAAAACTTGAAAACTATTAAAAAAAGCCTAAAATAACCTACTTATGCTCAATCTAACATAAAATAATGCTTCCCAACTCAGAAACTCATTTTCACTCACCAAGACCTCATTTTTCTTAAGGAAAACTCAACATTTCCTCATTTGGTTTGATGCCCAATCCAAGGATCATCCTCCATTAAAGTTTCTCATGGCCTTTTATAATTTTTCCCTCTTAAAACAAACCACTTCAACTTCAAAAAGTAAAATTTGAAAGAAGTGACTGTTGGTCTCCCTCTTTAATACACTTTTACAACTCTCGTGTAGGAGCACCTACACCTCATCCTCCTTATTTGATCATTTGATGGTAATTAGGAGGTTAATAGGTATGTGGATGAGTATTTGAGAATGCTTTGTTTTTAGTAAGGTCAATCAAGACCACTAAGCATGTCTTAGGTTGAGTTTTTGAGTTTAGGTGTTAAAATGTGAAAAATGGTGATCTTGTAGTAAAGTATCTTTGTAGCCTTTGAAGGAAAATTTTTGAATTTACATGTAAAGTGTGCAAGATCAGTGTTTTTTGGATGTAATAAGGCTCATTTCAAGCCATTGGTGTGTCTTTAGTAGTTATAGGTGTTAGGGGTGCAAACTTACAATATGAGTAATATTGTTGTGAACAAAAATGCATGTGAATGAGGGCTTAGGCCTAGGGTTTGGGAGAATATCTATTGGAGGTCATGATGTTTTGAAATTTTAGGCATGTTCAGGGTTAATTTCCTTTTTTCAAGTTGTTTTTAAAGTCTGGAAGGTTGTGGAAGTATCATATTCAATAAACCCTTTTGAATAGTGCATAAAATAAAGGTTTTTAGGTTTGGCATGAATTTTTCTGTACTAGAGGAATCTAGTTGTGGTTTTGGAGGTTTGGGAACCTAAGAAATTCTTCCCCAAGGTTTCAAGGTCTTGTGATAAGTTTGAGGGAATGTTGCTTTGCAAATTAGGCCTAATCAGCCTAATTAGGTCAGCCTAGAAGGGGTGTTTTTGGGGATTTGGTCCAAAGGACTTGTACCTAACATTGAGATATGTGTAATAAATATGAAATGGGTGTCTAAAACCATCAATATTTTCTTTGGTGTTTTGGAGGAAATTTGAGTTATTGGGCACACATTGTGTTTCCACTACTACTAGGGTTTAAGGGGTGAACATGTGAAATCTAACTTTTGATGATTGTTAATTTCACAACTTAGGAATTTTTGCAAATTTTGAAAATTATACTACCTAGACCCCTAAATACTATTGAAAATGATGCAGAGTGGCAAGGGAAGCAACTTCCTTTTCAAAAGCTTCTCTCAAATACTCTATATGCACACACCAACTTCACTATTTCTCTCAATAATGCAACTTGACCACTCAATTTGAATCACACAACCAAACATCTAAACAAGACTTGGGGATGATGTAAACACTCTTCACACAACATAACATGACCAAACAAAAATACCTTGCATCCAAAAACATCCATTCTTCCATCGCTCCTACACAAGCCCATGCAACTTTGCAACATTCACCAATAGGACAGTCAAAATAAAAATTGATTAAAGGAATTAACCAGACAATGAAACATGGTGTTAGACTCCTAACACCATCCTCCACAAGTTCCCAAAAGAACAAAATCAAACACCCAAAACAAATATATCAAAAGATTGATTTACAAGCCATAAACAAGGCTTCACTAGGCCTGTACAAGGAAGATTTCAACTTGTCAAGGCACACCCCAACACCCCTAATGCCTTTAAAAGAATCCAACAGGTTCCCCAAGACCTATTCCATGCTTTCCATCTATTTGTAAATTACCTCATTAGTATTTAGCTACCTCATCACCTATGTTGTCTATTTATGAAGCCTTGAATACCATATATATTTCATTTATTTTAATGGATACATTTTTGAGGAACTAATATTCATCTCATTGCAATGCTACAGGTAAAATTATCTACCATTCCAAAGAAATGAACAAGAAAGAAAGATCTAATAGATGAAGAGTATGAAACCTTCAAAGAATAGGAGAGAGAACAGGTGGTGACATATCGTGAAAAGAAGAAATTGGAAACGATTGATGAAAACAAGCCAATTGAAGAGGAACTTCAACCATCCAAAAGAGAAAAGAAATTGGCAGGAAAAAGGGCACGGATGCGAAAGAATCATGCTAGGAGAGATGTAGATACTGTAGTTGGAGACACACCCTCTACCACAAGTGAATACGAAGAGACACCATTAAGCACAAGCGAATATGGAGGGACACCATCTACCACAAGTGAGTATTGTTGGTCACCATCCACCACATCTAAAGTTGAGAGTACATCATCATTCAGATTTGACGAAGAAGGTATACCATCATCCCCACGTGAACCTCAAGGTATGTCTTCTATTCCACCCTCAATCGAAGGTATGCAATCTAGCCCACCTCAATTAAATATTGATGAAATTGCTAATGTTGAGATGTATGTACCTAGAAGAACACCATCTAGAATTTTGTATAGAAAGCCAAATTTTTTGATTAATATTGATGAGGATATTTTGCAGCACATGGAAGGTAAGATTCCAGAACAAACTTGTAGAAGATATGCTGATAAGATTTGGAAATTTTTTTTTGAAAGGCTAAATGAGACCACAAGATGTCAAATATTTGTTCAAATGATGCGGGTTTTAAAGTACAGAAACATCATGAAGACTCTTGGGTTGAGAACATCGAATGCATCAAGTGAAAGCACTATTGTGAAGAATCTAATGGATGCTTATGAGAGTGTGGGTAAGACCTCACGCTCAAAGGATAGTAATGTCACCCGATGTTTCATTACATCGACTTTGGTAAGCTATCAAACAAAGAGATCTCATCTCATTACAAGACAAGTGAACAAATGGGAATTAGTAGAATCTTTTTATCAAAATCTGTTTAAAGGTGGAAAAAATTGAGGGCACCGATTCAAATGAATTATGGGCATTCTCGGGAAGACTGCCACATAAAGATAAAAAATGTTGTTGAAGCATTGAGAGCACTAATTGAAGATTACTGGAAGAATAATACAAGACCATCTCTGAATCAAAGGGATTTCGTAAGAAGGAGAATCGGTAGTCGGAACCGTGAGCCACATCCAAAGATTTATTTGGATACAACAAACCCAATTTTTTCATAAATTTCAAAATGCTTATCCTCAAATTAGTATTTCTCAAATATTTTTTGAAATACTTAAACCATTTTATGTCAAGATAAATTACACATGCACTACTTGTTGCTGTAGACTACATATTGAATTCACTAACCATTATGATGTTTATCGTTCTATATGTTTAGATTTGCATAGTAACGATGTTTTGCAAGATTGTGGCATAGAAGCCCCACCAAAATCTTCAAGAGAGTTCTTATCAAAAATTTTATGTCAAATAGAGGATGGCCAAATATTCTATAGGACAACATGCTTAGATGGTTCATACAAGCATTGCAGTGGCTTGCAAAAAATGCCAGTATGTCAACATATGGAAAGCACATATGAGGTGGGACATAAACTAGTAGATTTCGGGAAGTATAAAATAGTGGCATATGCTACAAAAGATGGGTCTCAAGCAAAAAGATGTGATTTGGCTATTGAGAAGATTCCAGTGTATCAGTTTATGTCCATGTTTCATGAGAATCTAGTGTATGAGTATGCAAGGCATACCCATAGAGCTCGATGGCTGTACATGAAATTCAAGCTATGCAAAGACACCTTTCTAATTGACATCATAATATTAGTGGTTGACTTTGTAGAGAACTACACTCTACAACCACAGTGTGAGGTGCAGTCACAGTATTACAACTCCACATAGGTTTCAATATTTGTGCACATAGCATTCATTCATGCAACTAATAGTATAGAGGACCAAAGGAAGGTATTGATGGAGTATCACTTTTATATTAGTGATGATCGCACACATTCTCTAGAGTTCGTGCAAGGTTGCTTCCAGATGTTCTCTAGTGATTTGGCTCGAAGGGGCTTAGCATACGGTCAACATATAATATGGTCTGATAATTGTGCAACATAGTTCAAAAACGTGCACATGTTCTACTAGTTGTCCAGGATGCATCTCACTATAGGTAGTCAAAATATGTGGAACTTTTGTGAGGTTGGGCATGGAAAGGGGGAGCATGATGGTACAGGAGCATGCATGAAAAGAGCATTAGCATGAGAAGAGTTAAAGTATAAAGATAGTGCAAAGTTGACAGATACAAGTTCAATTGTCAAGTGGTGTAATGCTTCGATGGGTCTAGGTAATGAAGGTACGTCTTCAATTCATAGATTTTTTTGGTTGATGGATGATACTAAAATTGCACCATATGAGGATTTTTGTACACTAATAGGATCAAGTGAGCTACACTCTTTCCTTAGCTCAAATGCAAGTTCATGGAGTATTGATACACGTAAGATGGCATGTTTTTGTTCATGTACAATGCAAGCTTGGAATGATTGTGAGTCAGGGGAGTGGGTTGAAAAATGGTTGACAAGTTATCTTATCCCACTTTACACATATCGCCCCTCAACGACATTGGAACTAACACAGATGGAATCATCGTTCGACTTTGACCACGTATCATATCTACTTCAACTAGGTAATATATCTACTTGCTTAGTTTTTGAAATTCCATATTGTTATCTTACTTTGTACTATATTCGTAATGTTGACTAATTTCAAGTGATTTTCTGTACATATCAATGCAGGGCATGTTTATGTCGTTATTGCAAATGAAGAAAATGAAGAGGGAACAAACTATTACTTGTGTCATTGTGTTGAGGCAAAAAAGAAATTGGAAGCCCCAGTTATAGATGGAGAAAACATCAAATACCCTACATGCTCAGTTGTTACTGGAATGTGGCTCAGAAGGTACCCACATAAGAGTGTTAAACATTGGCTGTTTGAGGACTTTGACACACATCGTAAGATTCTTGATTACTGGAATCTTGTTGTTGCATCTAATGTTCATTTGAGAAAATATGGGGGTAGACCTTTGAACAAGACCTTGTGGAAGGTTTGTGAGTCTGACCATGAGGCAATACTTGAGACAATAAAGAGTAGAGCAGATCTAGATGGTTCATTGGATTAATTTGTAAGTATATGGACAATGGTTCTTATTAATTTATACTTGTATCCATGTTAATTTGTTTGATGCCAATGCTATCATCTTATTTTACTTTGTGTATATCTAACCTGGTAAACATTGATTGGTGTCCCTTTGCAAAAAATGCAAATATATGAGCCATCCAAGAGAATCTCATGCATAAAAGGAATGCAACATCCCTATTTTGATGATTTTGACAAATCTCAATTATGATTTTCAGCCATTACAAAAGTGAGTACGAAGCTTGGTGAGGGAATTTCAAGTTATTCATTTGAAGTTAACCTTATCATGAGCACCTATGATGTAGACATTATAGTCCAACATCTTGAATTTAAAGATATTCTAGATTCATGAGAGGTGTTGTGTGTAATAGGGATCTTGGAACTCGCAGTGAAGATGTATGTGTATATGCATAAAATTGGTCATGTCTAATCCTGACATTTAATTAAATATTTTATTATTTAATTAATCCTCTAAAGTCCTCTACATATGATTAAATTTAATTAATTTAATTATATTGTTCATTCACTTTATTCTTCCACCACAATTAACTAAATTCACTTTATTTAATTATTTCATATGCCTACTTGATTAATTAAATAAATACTCTTTATTTATTTTAATTAATTATCACCTTTTTGAATTTAATTAAATTTAAATATTTCCTTTCTCCTATTCAAATCTTTCTTCTAATTAATTAAATATTTTATTTAATTAATTTCATCCACATGTCATTTCTTAAACAATTTAATTAAATATCTTTATTTAATTAAAAATATCTTTCATATCTTTTCAAATCATTTCATTTAATTATGAAATCCTCCATTATTCTCCAAATATTAATTAAATATTCTATTCAATTAAGAAAAGTCTTGAACCATGTCACCCATAAATGAATAATTGAATTTATAATTTAGTATTTATCTTCAAAATCTTTCCAAAATCTTACAAAAAGATGATTTTTACAATTCATCTTTATCATCTCATCTCTTTCACAAAAAGGAAACAAATCTTGCTTTATGTTTTCTTTTATTTTTCTCTCCAGCCTTATCCATCTTTGACCGTTCGATTTGCCAGGAATTTTCACAGTTGTTGATCACATCAGCCAATGAGAATCTTTTGAAAACTCTATAAATACCCCTGCAAATCCAAGCATTGGTTACAATGAATACACACGCAAATACACACAACATATACGTACATTAGAGCTTACTTGCATTCTAGCATTCTAGCATTTTAGCATTATCATTATCATCTTTAGCTTTCGTAATTTCATAATCTTTCATTTTAATATTCATAGCATGTTAATCATATCTTAGCATAGAATGCATCCATCTTTAATCTCGTTCTCTAAGAAGACCGTTTGTTGAGCCTAGCCCAAGATCTGAGAGAAAGCTAGAATCAACAAAAACAATGGAGATAGAGGACAATGGAATGTTTTTGAAGCATAAACAAAGTTTGCATTTCCTTTCTTTAATTTATGCTTTGATTTAAAGTTTCATTGGTGTGTTTGATTTTTTTTTTTTACATTTGATATACCTAAAATCGATCACACATTTTTGGTGCCCACCATGGGGCATTTTCCCTGTTTTTAATATCTACTTGTAGGCTTTTTTGATAGAGTTTTATGTTCTAGAGTTTGGCTTTCCAGAAAAATTTGTGTTTTAGCGCATTCATGGGTTTCTGTAGCGAATACGAACATCTGGCACTTTTTTTAGTGCATTTGACACCTTTTTTAGCACATCTGACACTGTTTTAGTGCATCTGGCACTTCTTTAAGTGCATGCGAGGTCTATTTTAGTGCATATGGCCTCTGTTTTAGTGCTTTTATAGTAAATCTTAAAATGGCCATATCTTGGTCATATTTTGGTCTTTTTCAGAGCTTTTATTTTGAAATGGGGTAGAATTTCATAAGCTATCCAATGGTGTAGGTGTTTATCAACTTTGATAGAGTTAAAATTTTCAAATTCTCACATATTCTTTAGCGCATATGACTTTTTTTTTCTAGTGCATTTATAATTTGTATAATTTACTCTTTGGATCTGATGCGACTGTGACCAATGGTTTTATTGCCGCTTTTGGATTAAAATGAACCAATCCGAAGATGAACACATCAATTTAAAATGAACCAATCTTAGGATAGACATGGAATTTAAAATGAAGCAATCTAGGATAGTCACCACACAATGATTTTTGTAGTTAAAATGAATCCCATGCTTGTTCTGAAGCAACATCTTCACATAGATTAAATCAAATTGTCATTTGGGCTCTAAAAGGAACATTGTTTGCTTTGTCTATGGAAATAGGTCTATGCTCTCCCCTTAACTAGGTGATTAGAATACCAGACTTGCCTTTTCATTTTCTACAATTTTAATTCTTTATTACATCTTGTAGAGGGCCTGCTCTTGTGGGAAAAAGTACTCACCCAAGAGGAATGACCCAAGTGGGTTCAAGCCAAAGCCAGGCTATTCCACCCCACTATAAAATTTAAAGCAAATCCGGGGAAACCCACTTTTTCCTGTAGTGTGCAAGATAACCATCCCCAAAGCCTTTGTTCTAAAGGTTGGGAGGTCTCCCGAGGGAGTTTATTATTGCCACACCGAATGGAAACCTGTACTAAGAACCTAGTGTAATATCCAACCGTGTTAGTTTCTGAACATTGTAATAATCATAGTGCAAGGGGAGGGAAGAATCTTCCCCCAAGATACTCACCATATAACTTCCAAGGACTATTTGCTCAGGGGATCCGGTATCCACTTTCATCACTCTGAGTACATGCCTGGAAAAGACAAAAACACGGGTGCCCCTTTGGGGGTGACATGGCTGTGTGAGTCGATGCAGTTCTAAGATGTGGGTTGTTGATTATTATGATGACCTACTTGAGCACTAAGAGTGAGTTTTCCTGAATTGTCTGTTTTGTGCAAAAACCTGTGAAAACATTTCTTGAATTTTTTTTTGAACATACACTTGATGTTTAGTATAGGGCTTAAAAGAAAAACTATTTTTAGAGTGTTTGCCGTGTTTTCCTCACATTAAATCAGATTAAGATCATCCAAGAAAGCTCTAAGAATTTGATTGAATTAGCCTTTCTATTAGAATCTGAGTTTCTACCATCATTGGACTAGCTATATCTCTGATATCTTCTATGCTTAGAGATTGGAAATCCACCACATTTTTTAGGAAGTCAATTTCCAATAGGATCAAGAAACCTAAAAAACATTTAGGTTACAAAAATACTTTGCAACAAATAAAATTCCTTTACAAGAGTCGAAACGTCTTGCTGCTTCATAGGTACCAAGATTTTGTTAGGGGATTTACTGACAAGTACGCTGTAGAGCCTTTATATTCCCAAGCCTATTTCCAAAGAAGAGTTATATCTCAATGACACAATCACAATTAGCCTCTTAATTTCAATTTCATACCGCAACCCTCAATTGAATATCCCACTCATCCCATCCAAATCATTCATTGATCTTGAAAACAAACTAGGCTATTTGATACACTTCTCATTTTTCGAGACTAGGATCAAATCTCAAAAAGTACACATCTTTTCAAACAAGTTTTTGATTATTGATTCAACTTCCCCAGTAGGATTTTGATATCCTTTCATCTTGGAAGCCACAATCAAGAGTTAGAAATGTCATTTGATCATATCATAGGATTTTCATTTTATCAGATCAAGACATCATCATTTGTGCACTTCTCAAACTTGTGATCTAAGTTTAGAAGAACATTTCAAAAGCATATGCCTGTTGTCACAAGGTCCCAAAAACACAAAGAAGAAGACAAAAAAAGAGATCCACTTTACAACATGGGTGATAGGGAAGAAAATCCTTTTCATAGGTTTCATACTGGGAATAGTTCAAATGATGAAATAACTGATGAAATGATTCAAGAAGTTGAACAGGATCCATAGTTTCACATAATTTTGGACAAGATCTTAGAGTGAGATAAAGAAGGCTACTTTATTTTATTGGCATACCAAGGTGCCAAATTTCCCTCTAACTACGATGTGGAGAAAATTAAGGAAGATCCTGAAAAGACTGAAACTTCCTTAAATGATCTTAGTACTCTTACCCAACA
>VDFB02362577.1:73666-167487 GCA_007258455.2 Sequoia sempervirens | reverse complement strand
ATTAGTATTTAGCTACCTCATCACCTATGTTGTCTATTTATGAAGCCTTGAATACCATATATATTTCATTTATTTTAATGGATACATTTTTGAGGAACTAATATTCATCTCATTGCAATGCTACAGGTAAAATTATCTACCATTCCAAAGAAATGAACAAGAAAGAAAGATCTAATAGATGAAGAGTATGAAACCTTCAAAGAATAGGAGAGAGAACAGGTGGTGACATATCGTGAAAAGAAGAAATTGGAAACGATTGATGAAAACAAGCCAATTGAAGAGGAACTTCAACCATCCAAAAGAGAAAAGAAATTGGCAGGAAAAAGGGCACGGATGCGAAAGAATCATGCTAGGAGAGATGTAGATACTGTAGTTGGAGACACACCCTCTACCACAAGTGAATACGAAGAGACACCATTAAGCACAAGCGAATATGGAGGGACACCATCTACCACAAGTGAGTATTGTTGGTCACCATCCACCACATCTAAAGTTGAGAGTACATCATCATTCAGATTTGACGAAGAAGGTATACCATCATCCCCACGTGAACCTCAAGGTATGTCTTCTATTCCACCCTCAATCGAAGGTATGCAATCTAGCCCACCTCAATTAAATATTGATGAAATTGCTAATGTTGAGATGTATGTACCTAGAAGAACACCATCTAGAATTTTGTATAGAAAGCCAAATTTTTTGATTAATATTGATGAGGATATTTTGCAGCACATGGAAGGTAAGATTCCAGAACAAACTTGTAGAAGATATGCTGATAAGATTTGGAAATTTTTTTTTGAAAGGCTAAATGAGACCACAAGATGTCAAATATTTGTTCAAATGATGCGGGTTTTAAAGTACAGAAACATCATGAAGACTCTTGGGTTGAGAACATCGAATGCATCAAGTGAAAGCACTATTGTGAAGAATCTAATGGATGCTTATGAGAGTGTGGGTAAGACCTCACGCTCAAAGGATAGTAATGTCACCCGATGTTTCATTACATCGACTTTGGTAAGCTATCAAACAAAGAGATCTCATCTCATTACAAGACAAGTGAACAAATGGGAATTAGTAGAATCTTTTTATCAAAATCTGTTTAAAGGTGGAAAAAATTGAGGGCACCGATTCAAATGAATTATGGGCATTCTCGGGAAGACTGCCACATAAAGATAAAAAATGTTGTTGAAGCATTGAGAGCACTAATTGAAGATTACTGGAAGAATAATACAAGACCATCTCTGAATCAAAGGGATTTCGTAAGAAGGAGAATCGGTAGTCGGAACCGTGAGCCACATCCAAAGATTTATTTGGATACAACAAACCCAATTTTTTCATAAATTTCAAAATGCTTATCCCTCAAATTAGTATTTCTCAAATATTTTGAAATGCTTAAACCTTTTATGTCAAGATAAATCACACACGCACTACTTGTTGTTGTAGACTACATATTGAATTCACTAACCATTATGATGTTTATCCTTCTATATGTTTATATTTGCATACTAATGATGTTTTGCAGGATTGTGGCATAGAAGCCCCACCAAAACCTTCAAGAGAGTTCTCCTCCTATCAAAAAATTTATTTCAAATAGAGGATGGCCAAATATTCTATAGGGAAAAACATGCTTAGATGGTTCATACTCCAGCATTGCAGCTGGCTTTGCAACAAATGCCGTGATGTCAACATATGGAAAGCATAGATGAAGTGGGACACAAACTAGTAGATTTTGGGAAGTATAAAATAGTGGCATATGCTACAAAAGATGGGTCTTAAGAAAAAAGGTGTGATTTGGTTATTGAGAAGATTCCAATGTATCAGTTGATGTCCATGTTTCTTGAGAATCTAGTGTATGAGTATGCAAGGCATACCCATAGAGCCCGATGGCTGTACATGAAATTCAAGCTATGCAAGGAAACCTTTCCAATTGATAGCATAGTATTAGTGGTTGACTTTGCAGAGAACTACACTCTACAACCATAGTGTGAGGTGCAGTCATAGTATTACAACTCCACACAGGTTTCGATATTTGTGCACATAACATTCATTCATGCAACTAATAGTATAAAGGACCAAAGGAAGGTATTGAGGGAGTATCACTTTTATATTAGCGATGATCGCACACATTCTCTAGAGTTCATGCAAGGTTGATTCCAGATGTTCTATAGTGATTTGGCTCGAAGGGGCATAGCATACAGTCGACATATAATATGGTCGGATAATTGTGCAACACAGTTCAAAAACGTGCGCATGTTCTACTAGTTGTCCAAGATGCATCTCACTATAGGTAGTCAACATATGTGGAACTTTTGTGAGGTCGGGCATGGAAAGGGGGAGCATGATGGTACATGAGCATGCGTGAAAAGACCATTAGCATGAGAAGAGTTAAAGTATAAAGATAGTGCAAAGTTGACAGATGCAAGTTCAATCGTCAAGTGGTGTAATGCTTCGATGGGTCTAGGTAATGAAGGTACATCTTCAGTTCATAGATTTTTTTGGTTGATGGATGATACTAACATTGCACCATATGAGGATTTTTGTACACTAATAGGATCAAGTGAGCTACACTCTTTCCTTAGCTCAAATGCAGGTTCATGGAATATCGATACACGTAAGATGGCATGTTTTTGTTCATGTACAATGCAAGCCTGGAATGATTGAGTTAGGGGAGTGGGTTGAAAAATGGTTGACGAGTTATCTTATCCCACTTCACACATATTGCCCCTCGACGACATTGGAACTAACATAGATGGAATCATTGTTTGACTTTGACCACGTATCATATCTACTTCAACCAGGTAATATATCTACTTGCTTAGTTTTTGAAATTCCATATTGTTATCTTACTTTGTACTGTATTCGTAATGTTGACTAATTTCAAGTGATTTTCTATACATATCAATGCAGGGCATGTTTATGTAGTTATTGCAAATGAAGAAAATGAAGAGGGAACAGACTATTACTTGTGTCATTGTGTTGAGGTAGAAAAGAAATCGGAAGCCCCAGTTATAGATGGAGAAAACATCAAATACCCTACATGCTCAATTGTTGTTACTGGAACGTGGCTCAGAAGGTACCCACATAAGAGTGTTAAACATTGGCTATTTGAGGACTTTGACACGCATCGTAAGATTCTTTATTACTTGAATCTTGTTGTGGCATCCAATGTTCGTTTGAGAAAATATGGGGGTAGACCTTTGAACAAGACCTTGTGGAAGGTCTATGAGTCTGACCACGAGGCAATACTTGAGACAATAAAGAGTAGAGCAGATCTGGATGGTTCATTAGATTAATTTGTAAGTATATGGACAATGGTTCTTATTAGTTTATACTTGTATCCACGTTAATTTGTTTGATGCCGATGCTATCATCTTATTTTACTTTGTGTATTTGTAAGTAACTTGGTAAACATTGATTGGTGTCCCCTTGCAGAAAATGCAAATTTATGAGCCATACAAGAGAATCTCATGCATAAAAGGAATGCAACATCCCTATTTTGATGATTTTGACAAATCTCAATTATGATTTTCAGCCATTACAAAAGTGCGTGTGAAGCTTGGTGAGGGAATTTCAAGTTATTCATTTGAAGTTAACCTTATCATGAGCACCTATGATGTAGACATTATAGGAGCATCTTGAATTTAAAGATATTCTAGATTCATGAGAGGTGTTGTGTGCGATAGGGATCTTGGAACTCACAGTGAAAATGTATGTGTATATGCATAAAATTGGTCATGTCTAATCCTGACATTTAATTAAATATTTTATTATTTAATTAATCCTATAAAGTCATGTCTAATTCCTCGACATTTAATTAAATATTTTATTATTTAATTAATCCCTCTAAAGTCCTCTCACATATGATTAAATTTAATTAATTTAATTATATTAACTATCCACTTTATTCTTCCACCATAATTAACTAAATTCACTTTATTTAATTATTTCCATATGCCTACTTGATTAATTAAATAAATACCTCTTTTATTTATCTTTTAATTAATTATCACCTTTTGAATTTAATTAAATTTAAATATTTCCTTCTCCTATTCAAATTTTCTTCTTCAATTAATTAAATATTTTATTTAATTAATTTCATCCACATGTCATTTCTTAAACAATTTAATTAAATATCTTTATTTAATTAAAAATATCTTTCATATCTTTTCAAATCATTTCATTTAATTATGAAATCCTCCATTATTCTCCAAATATTAATTAAATATTCTATTCAATTAAGAAAAGTCTTGAACCATGTCACCCATAAATGAATAATTGAATTTATAATTTAGTATTTATCTTCAAAATCTTTCCAAAATCTTACAAAAAGATGATTTTTACAATTCATCTTTATCATCTCATCTCTTTCACAAAAAGGAAACAAATCTTGCTTTATGTTTTCTTTTATTTTTCTCTCCAGCCTTATCCATCTTTGACCGTTCGATTTGCCAGGAATTTTCACAGTTGTTGATCACATCAGCCAATGAGAATCTTTTGAAAACTCTATAAATACCCCTGCAAATCCAAGCATTGGTTACAATGAATACACACGCAAATACACACAACATATACGTACATTAGAGCTTACTTGCATTCTAGCATTCTAGCATTTTAGCATTATCATTATCATCTTTAGCTTTCGTAATTTCATAATCTTTCATTTTAATATTCATAGCATGTTAATCATATCTTAGCATAGAATGCATCCATCTTTAATCTCGTTCTCTAAGAAGACCGTTTGTTGAGCCTAGCCCAAGATCTGAGAGAAAGCTAGAACCCACAAAAACACTGGAGATAGAGGACAATGAAACGTCTTTGAAGCATCAACGGAGTTTGCATTTATTTCCTTTATGTTATGCTTTGATTTAAGGTTTCATTAGTGTGTTTGATTTGTTTTAATCTACATTTATCACGCATAAAAATCAATCACACATTTCTGGCGCCCAATCGTAAGCATTTTCCCTGCTTTTAATATCTACTCTAAGTGTGCTTTTGATAGAGTTTTATGTTCTGGAGTTTGGCTTTCCAGAAAAATTCGTGTTTTAGTGCATTCGTGGGTTTTTGTAGCAAATACGAACATCTGACACTTTTTTTAGCACATTTGACACCTTTTTTAGCACATCTGACACTGTTTTAGTGCAACTGGCACTTCTTTAAGTGCATACGAGGTCTGTTTTAGTGCATATGGCCTTTGTTTTAGTGCTTTTATAGTAAATCTTAAAATGACCATATCTTGGTCATATTTTTAGTCTTTCTCGTGAGCTTTTATTTTGAAATGGGGGTAGAATTTCATAAGCTATCCAATGGTGGTAGGTGTTTATGAACCTTGACAGAGTTAAAATTTTCAAATTCTCACATATTCTTCAAATAAGATATGAATTTTTTTTTTTTTTTTTCTAGTGCAATTTGTAATTCTGCAAGGCCAATTTACTGGATCCTGATGCTACCTCATGACCGCTGGTTTTATTTTTGATTGTAAATGAACCAATCCTAAGATAGACACATCAATTTAAAATGAACCAATCCTAAGATAGACATGGAATTTAAAAAGAACCAATCCTAGGATAGTCACCACACATTGATTTTTGTAGTTAAAATGAATCCCATGCTTGTTGTGAAGAAACATTTTCACATAGATTAAATCAATTTCAGTTGGGCTCTAGCAACATTGTTTGTTTTGTCTATGGAAGAAGCCCATGCCTCCCCTTAACTAGGTGATTAGGAATACCAGACTTTCCTTTTCAATCTCTGCAATTTTAATGCTTTATTACATCTTGTAGAGGGCTTGCTCTTGTGGGAAAAAGTACTCACCCAAGAGGAATGACCCAAGTGGGTTCAAGCCAAAGCCAGGCTATTCCACCCCACTATAAAATTAAAGCAAATCTAGGGAAACCCACTTTTTTCGGTAGTGTGCAAGATAAGAATCCCCAAAGCCTTTGTTCTAAAGGTTGGAAGGTCTCCGAGGGAGTTTATTATTGCCACACCTAATGGAAACCTAAAAATAAGAACCTAGTGTAGTATCAACCTGTTAGTTTCAACATCAGAATAATCATAGTGCAAGGGAGGTTGAATCTTCCCAAGACCTCACATATAACTACCAAGGACTTTTTGCTCAGGGGATTCAATATCCACTTTCATCACTCTGAGTACACGCCTGGAAAAGACAAAAACATGGGTGCCCCTTCGGGGGTGACATGGCTGTGTGAGTCGACATAGTTCTAAGATGTGGGCTGTTGATTATTATGATGACCTACTTGAGCACTAAGAGTGAGTCTGCCTGAATTGTCTATTTTGTGCAAAAACCTGTGAAAACATTTCTTGAAAACATTTTTGAACATACACTTGATGTTTAGTATAGGGCTTAAAAGAACAACTATTTTCAGAGTGTTTGTTGTGTTTTCCTCACGTTAAATCAGATTAAGATCATCCAAGAAAGCACTAAGAATTTGATTGAATCAACCTTTCTACCAGAATCTGAGTTTCTACCATCATTGGACTAGCTACATCCTTGATATCTTCTATGCTTAGAGATTGGAAATCCACCACGTTTGTTAGGAAGTCGATTGCCAATAGGACCAAGAAACCTAAGAAATATTTAGGTTACAAAAATACTTTGCAACAAATAAAATTCCTTTGCAAGAGTCGAAACATCTTGCTCCTTCATAGGTACCAAGGTTTTGTTAGGGGATTTATTGATGAGTACATTGTAGAGCCTTTGTATTCCTAAGCCTATTTCCAAAGAAGAGTTCTATCTCAATGACACAATCACAATCAGCCTCTTGAGTTCGATTTCATATCGCAACCCTCAATTGAATATCCCACTCATCCAAGCCAAATCATTCACTGATCTTGAAAACAAACTAGGCTATTTGATACACTTATCATTTTTTGAGACTAGGATCAAATCTCAAAAAGTGCATCTTTTCAAACAAGTTTCTGATTATTGATTCAACTTCCCCAACAAGATTCTGATATCCTTTCATCTTGGAAGCCACAATCAAGATTTAGAAACCTCATTTGATCATATCATAGGATTTTCATCTTATCAAATCAAGACATCATCATTTGTGCACTTCTCAAACTTGTGATCTAAGTTTAGAAGAACATTTCAAAAGCATATGCTTGTTGTCATAAGGTCCCAAAAACACAAAGAAGAAGACAAAAGAAGAGATCCACTTTACAACATGGGTGATAGGGAAGAAAATCCTTTTCATAGGTTTCATACTGGGAATAGTTCAAATGATGAAATAACCGATGAAATGATTCAAGAAGTTGAACAGGATCCACAGTTTCATATAATTTTGGACAAGATCTTAGAGCAAGATAAAGAAGGATACTTTCTTTTATTGGCAAACCAAGGTGCCAAATTGCCCTCTGACTACGATATGGAGAAAATTAAGGAAGATCCTAAAAAGACTGAAACTCCCTTAAATGATCTTAGTACTCTTACCCAACAAATAAGAGCACTCCAAAGGAAAATCAAGGAAATACAAGGGGGCACAACTAGGAATTCCTTTGATGGAAATATGAATGTAACCTCTTCTCCTCCAAAAACAACATTATCCAAATTCAATGTTTTTGAATTTTTGCAAAGGTTAAATGAGAAGCCCAAATCTAAGCCATCAAATAAAATTGACCAATCATGTCATGTCATGCATTTATCTTCATCCCCCATAATTCAAAATGAACCTCATGATTCTTTCACCCAAGATAATGATTCCATTCAATCACCTTCTTCTATCATATCCTCTACATCCAATGATTTATTTCAATCTACACATCTCATCAAAACATTCTACAAACCCTTCCTATCTTTGATCAAGATCCCATCTCTCAAGAACCATATGATGATCCCCTCCTTTCATTATTCACCCATGATAATCCTCTTCCATCTCAAGAACAAAATGTTCTTCCAAGTTCTCTGTCCACCCCATTCAATGAATCCATACTCTCTTATGATTCCATTGCATCCTAGGGGTAGAACAATTCTTCCATCCTATCTAAAGATTCCCTTCCATTTGATGATCGAGCTACTCCATCTCCTTCATCTAACGATTCTTTTCCTAGTCAAGATCAAAGTATCCCATCATCCTCATGTCAAGAGCCTCTCACACCTCTTCAAGCTATCCATGAACCCCACACCTATAAATTTTTCTAGATTCATGAGAGGTGTTGTGTGCAATAGGTATCTTGGAACTCGCAGTGAAGATGTATGTGTATATGCATAAAATTGGTCATGTCTAATCCTGACATTTAATTAAATATTTTATTATTTAATTAATCCTCTAAAGTCCTCTACATATGATTAAATTTAATTAATTTAATTATATTGTTCATTCACTTTATTCTTCCACTGTAATTAAATAAATCCACTTTATTTAATTATTTCATATGCCTACTTGATTAATTAAATAAATACTCTATTTATTTTAATTAATTATCACCTTTTTGAATTTAATTAAGTCTTTTGATTTAATTAAATTTAAATATTTCCTTTCTCCTATTCAAATCTTTCTTCTAATTAATTAAATTCATCCACATGTCATTTCTTAAACAATTTAATTAAATATCTTTATTTAATTAAAAATATCTTTCATATATTTTCAAATCATAATTAAATATTTCATTTAATTATGAAATCCTCCATTATTCTCCAAATCTTAATTAAATATTCTATTTAATTAAGAAAAATCTTCCATGTCACCCATAAATGAATAATTGAATTTAGTATTTAGTATTTAACTTCAAAATCTTTCCAAAATCTTACAAAAGATGATTTTTACAATTCATCTTTATCATCTCATCTTATCTCTTTCACGAAAAAGGAAACAAATCTTGCTTTCTATTTTCTTCTATTTTTCTCTCCAGCCTTATCCATCTTCAACTGTTCGATCTGCCAGGAATTTTCACAGCCATTGATCACATCAGCCAATCAGAATCTTTTGAAAACTCTATAAATACCCCTGCGAATCCAAGCATTGGTTACAATACATACACACGTAGATACACACAACATATACGTACATTAGAGCTTAGTTGCATTCTAGCATTCTAGCATATTAGCATTATCATTATCATCTTTAGCTTTCGTAATTTCGTAATATTTCATTTAAATATTCATAGCATGTTAATCATATCTTAGCATAGCATGCATCCATCTTTAATCTCATTCACTAAGAAGACCATTTGTTGAGCCTAGCCCAATATTTGAGAGCAAGTTGGAATCGACAAAAACAGTGGAGATAGAGGACAATGGAACATCTTTGAAGCATAAACGAAGTTTGCATTTTCTTTATTTATTTTATGCTTTGATTTAAAGTTTCATTGGTGTGTTTGATTTATTGTTTTTTTTTACATTTGATATACCTAAAATCGATCACACAGTATGACCAGGAGTGACTAAGTTGGGAGATTTCCATTCCTATTTGTAAGTGCCTTCCATCTATTTTCATTTCATTTCCATTTTGGATGAGTTGTTTCTTTTTATTCTTTTACTTTGTGTACATCTGTAACTAAACTAGTAAAAATTGATTGGTCTCTCCTTGCAGAAAATGTTGATTTTTGAGGGCCATCGAAGAGAATCTCAGCCAAAAAAGCAATGCAAAATCCTTATTTTGATGATCTTGCAAATCTCAATTCTAATTTTAATCCATTATAAAAGAGCATTTGAAGCTTTGCGAGGGAATCTCAAGTTACTCATTTGAAGTTAACCTCTAAATGAGAACCTATGATGTAGACATTATAAGAAAATCTCGAATGTATGAGTGACATTGTAAAATATCTGCGAGAACAAAGTACCTAAGGCATTGTAATGAGATTTGTACTTGTAATGACATTTATTGAAATATTGAAATTTGGTGCAAGGGCACCAAGGTTATTGAACAAATTTGGTTCATGGAATTATTTTAAGTTAGTAAATTGTATTTTGAGTAAATTGCCAATTGAATAAGGTCATATTACATGGTCAATTGATTTATAATGTAATAAGTCATGTTAGTTACAAGCTAAACAGTTAGGCATGATTGGAAAGATGGACAATCATTTGTAAAGGCTAGATTTAAAGCCTCTTGAAGGCTCAAACACAATGTAATTTTCATGCAGGAGCACCTAGTCTCCTAGTTTCAAAATTTCAATTTTTGAAGGTTGATAGGTGGTAAATAGATTAGATTAAGGTATTTTGTGTTTATTTGATCCAGGTGGATCTTCAGAACCTAAAAATTGAAGTGTTCCAGTCTCTCCCAGAAGCGATGCCATCCAGAAGAGCTCAACAAACTAAATCCAGCGCAACTTGAATAGACGAAAAAGGAGTCTGTTTGCTCAAGTTTTGCGTAGTCAAAGATTTGGTCAAAGCTCGGTCAACTCAGGTATCAGGGATGAGAAAAAGGATAAAAAATTCATTATATCCAAAATGATCAAATTCAACATCATTGCAAAGGGCTCGTCGAGAGCTTTCCAATGAGGTTCGTTTTGCACAAATCAGAGCTCGTATGTGTGAGATATTGTTAGTCAAAGTTTGAAGTTGACCAAGTTGACAAGAGGGTACAATGATGACATCAGCGAGCTGACTCAATGCATGGTCATCGTACGGACACTAGTGTGGACCAAAAGTGTCTTGACACATAGCATGTCCGTACTGATGATGTGGTAGTACTGTCATCGATGACGTCAACAAGGTCGGCCAATCGGGTGTTGACACGTGTGAGTCATACAATGACATGGCAGGTGACATGGCTCGACTGACGTGGTAGGTGACATGACTCATACTCTAGTGTGGAACAAACACAAGATGAAATGTGGCATTTTGTTGGCATGCTGACTGGATGGAGACAGCGAACCAAATCTCACCACGTGGCACAACGAGGATGCGCCACATGGCCTTCAAATTCTTCCTCCTCGTGGTCAGTCAGTTGAAAAGTATATTAAATGTCAGTAAAGTGTTTCGACCCCATAACATTCTCTCGACAAGCTCACAGGTCTACCATTGCATCGTGCATAAAGCGCTTTACCATGTATGGTTGCTGGATGCTTTTGTTATAGGTCAGGTGAGGATTCAAGGCTTAAAATAGCAGGCCAGGGAGTTGAACCCCATACCAGCTGGCTTCCAAAAGTAATGGCAACCGATACGCCATCCACTGTATTTTAATTATTTGTGGCATGAATATTATAAGTGTAAGAATTAGGCCTGAGGCCTAATCAAATAACCCAAAAATGGTTATTTAGTTGAAAACAAAACAAATAAAATAGAAATCTCGAATCAAACATGAACAACCTAAGCCCAAAGATACTATAAAAAGGGATTTAAAAACAATTTAGTTGTTTATTAGGGAGATTTGTTTTTGATTTTTCCATTTAAGGGGAGATTACATGATTTGTAAATATTATGGTTTTGAACCATAATAAGCCTATGTAATGGTATAAAAAGGGGGTGTATTGGGTTTAGAAGGTAACCAATTTTTCTTGAAACCAAGTAATCTCAGGAGGAGATTTTTGTAACTTGGTGAAGAATTTGCATAGGTTGTTTTAGTCTCATTGTAAAAGATTTGTGAAGCTTCTTTGGTTCTTTTGAAAGAACGTCTTGCCGATGCGGAAGTTAGGTTCATAGGTGGAGTCACTTTCTAGAGGCCTCTTGTAAGGTGAAAGTGTATTCTTTTTGTAACCTGTGAAGATTCCAAGTCTTGAAGGCAATATATTGATTCATCTTTCTGGCGAATCTGGAGACGTAGCCGATTTCAATGAACTCCGTTATCACCTCAGTTGTAATCTATTTCTTTGTGATTTATTTCAATTTTTTATTTGAGTTTATTAGATTAGAGATTTGGATTTACATGTTGGATTCAAATTGATAATTAAAAGATCCTGATGTTAGATTGACTATTGTAAGTCTATTTGAAAATCTGACTCGTGAACTTTAATGAGCAAGTGCTCGATTCATTTATGAATCATTATTTATGCTAAATAAGGTCAATAAAGATCATTTAAGGTGTATTAGGGCGAGTTTTTGAGTCTTGGTAGCCAAATGTGCAAAAAAATGCATTCTTGCTACAAAATTGTCAATATTTGAATTTGTAGCCTTTTGAAGGAAAATCTTTGAATTTGGTTGTAAATGTGCAAGAATGAGGTCTAAGAGTTTGATATACCATTTAGAAAGCTTGGTTTTGATGGATTTCCTTTCAAAGCCTCTACTTTTATTGTTCCTACGGTAAAATGTTTGATAGAGTTAGTGGAATTACCTTTCTTAGTAATCACTATTAGTTCAAGATTGAGATTGTTAACCTTGTGAGAGTGTGAGTTCGGCAAAACGCATTTGATGTGGCTATTATTTTTAAAGACTTCAAGTGGGATGTACTCCGCATTGACGCCATTCCTCAATCTTCACTTGATGACATGAAGGAATGGTTGAACTCCATGAATATAAAGTATTATGAAAGCAAAATGAACTTGAACTGGTGGCCAATTTATTGAAGATGGTGGTTGGGAATTTTTGAATATGGAAGCTAGTGATTTTGATTTTGATAATTCAGAAGAGTCAGAACAAGGATATATGAGTTCCCTCTAATGTAGAAGAGGAATCAGAATCAAATTTCATGTAGCCACCATCAAGAGTGTTACAAGCCAACAAGATGGAGGGAATTCTTATATAAGGATAATTTTCAATGTTGCAGGTACCGACTTTAATACCAAATACAATGGCAACATTGAAATTCCCTAGCAGTATTTGTGTTGAGAAAATTTCCTTTAGATGCAAGGATTCAAAGAACATCAACCATGTGGTACAAATAATTAAATACCAGAGATGATATGTAGCAATGAAAGAGTCTGAAAAGGCAGAGAGAGCTACACTAGTGACTTAGGAGAAACTTCAGCTTTCAAAAACAAAGTCAATTAGGTTGGAAGACGTGTGGATCGAGCTAGCATTTGATGGAAGAGGAAGAAAGATGAATGGAACTCTGGAGGCCCACCATACTAGATTTCAGTATTCAACCATGAGAGTAGATGAGAGAGCTAATATCATGTATCAAAACATTAAGCATGCATTCTTCCAACCAGTGGAGAAGGAGATGATTACTTTGCTTCATTTTCATTTGCATAAGCATATCAAGGCATGGAAAACAAGAAGACCAAGGATGTCCAATTTTATGTGGAGGTAATGGATGTGGTCCAAACTTTAGCAGGGGCAAGAAGGTCACTGTAGCACCATTCAGTAGGTTTTGTTCATCAAGTAAAATAAGGAGTAGAATATAGGATTTTGAGTTTTTTTTATTAAAATAAGGTCTATGAGACCATTATATTATGTATTTAGTCATATTTGAACTGTATTAGGTGTTTAGGAGGTTGGGTTTTTCAAAAAGTGAAAAATGTTTAAAAATTGCAAAATTGTGCAAAATTTGCAAACTCAAATGTTGTAAAATTGCAAAATTTGCATTATGGAGGGAGTGTGAAGAGTCAAACTAGTTCAAAGGTTAGTTAGGAAGGTGAATAAGTTTTTAATTGGTGGGAAATAATTTAAAAACATGGAGAACTAGAATTGAAGGTTGGATTTTGTGGTTTGAAGAAGCAAAAACAATAAAAACTCAGAATTTTCCAGAATTTTCTATATTTTCAGCTGTAGTAGTAGATTGTACAGCTTGTATTTCAATTAGTTGATCCAGATTTTTTGATATTTACATATTATATGGATTTAAATTTATTTTGAATCCATTTATAAGGTTTTCCATAAGGTTGTGTGCATTTTATTATCAATTTACTAAAACCGGCCTGAACTTGTACATTTGAAGGTTTTGAGTCAAAAAAAATGGATTTTTGACCCATTCCTCTTTTTGTAGCCTTTGTAACTTGAGGAATGTGTCTGCACTAACATTATTAAGGTGTGGGAATGATGTATTAGTGTTGGGGAGATCTGAAAGTGAGATGGTTGTAAAACCCATGTGTGTAAAGGTGAGTTTTCTTTAAGAAAAATGGTGGTTTTGAAGAGTCAAATTGTGTTTTTGTGTAGGGAAGTGTTATTTTATGATTGTTTGAGCTTGTGCAGGGTATCAAAAACTTTTTTGAGTAATTTTTAGGTTGTGGTTAGCTTTGGAAGTATCATTTTCAATAAATCCCTAGGTTTTAGGTTACAATAGAGGGTTTTGTGGTTTACCCATTGTACGGTGGTATAACTAAGATATGATTGTAGATTTTGAAGTTTTGACACCTTATAATTTCTTCCCCAAGATTTGTTAAGGTTTGGATAAGTTTAGAGTATAGACCCTTTGTAAAAGTGGCCTAATTAAGGCCTAAAAAGAGTGAAATTTCAAGTTTTGAAGGAGTTGTTACAAAGAAACTTTTGGAGCTATGTTGATATGTAAAAAATATCAATAATGGTTCCCTGAATTGAGTTAGGTTGTGAACTAGAAGTGTGTGGTTGAGAATTTGTACCTGATTTAGTGGGTTTCCTATGCTATAAGGAAATAATGTGATTTGGTTGAGAAAGAGTGAAATGGAGAACTTGATGATCTAATACCTAGTTGGTTGTTGAGTTTGTGATTAGTTGTGTTACAGGACCTCACCCAATTGCATCAATGATCTTGATGAAATTGAGGAAGAACAACAAGAGAGGGACATGAAAAGTAAAATCAATACAGAGTTTCAAGGATTTGTCAAGCGAGTAAGAGGAATGAGAATCACTCTTCATGTTGCAGGTACTGGCTTTAATACCAACTATAGTGGCAACATTGAAATTCCCTAACAGTATTTATGTTAAGGAAATTTCCTTTAGATGCAAGGATTCAGAGCACATCAACCATGTGGAACAGATAATTAAATCCAAGAGATAATTTGTAGCAATGAAAGAGTCTGAAATGGAAAAGAGAGCTACATTGGTGACTCAGGAGAAACTTTAGCTTTCAAAAACAAAGAAAATTAGGCTAGAAAACATGTGGATCAAGCCAACATTTGGTGGAAGAGGAATAAAGATGATTGGAACTCTGGAGGCCCACGATACTGGATTTCGATATTCAACCATGAGAGAAAAACAGGGAGTTGATATCATGTATCAAAAAATTAAGCATGCATTCTTCCAGCCAGTGGAGAAGGAGATGATTACTTTGCATAACCATATCAAGGCATGGGAACCAAGAAGACCAAGGATGTCGAGTTTTATGTGGAGGTAATGGATGTGGTCCAAACTTTAAGAGGGGCAAGAAGGTTATCTTGTTTTTACTGTTGCTACCTACTTTCATAGTGTTCTTGGATTGAAGGGTTTCATGATGTAATTCAACCCAGTCCACTTTTTGTGCCTACTGTAACTTGTGGAATGGGTCCTCTAACTTGTAAAATACATGCCTAACCCGATTATAATGTTGTGGATTCAAGGTTGGGTGTTTGGGATGATGTTCTAGGGATGCAACAGGGTATTTTCATGATGAAAATGAGGGTTTGAAGTGGTGTTTTGAAAAAATGTGGGAAGGATTTTCCATGTAATGTATTATTCACCATGTGTAGGGTCTGGTAAGTGTGTTTGGTGCTTTGTTTGGGTGTGGCAGGTGTGGGAGATAGGAGTTTCATTAAAACCCCAAGTATTTTGCTTGAAATAGAGGGTTTGTTGTATTAGGTGTGTAGATGTTTTGGAAATAGAAAAAAATCATGGAATTGGAGGTTTTGACACATAACATACTGCTTTTTCAAGAGTTTGAGTGAAGATCTAGTGTTTAAAAGGCCATCTCTTTGTAAATAGGGCTAATTTAGTAGCCTTTATGCAAGGTGGTCTATTGGATCTTAATGATGGTACAAAGAAACATGGTATGATATCTTGGGAATTTTTATTAGGGTCTATGTTAAAGCTTGATTAATGTTTGGTTGGCCATTGGATGACATTCTCTAAAAGATAAGCCAGTTTGATGAGATTTGGAGACTATAAGTTAGGCAAGGGTTTGTTGAAAACCCATACTCGAAACTTCCCACAGCCAACCAAATACTAAAACATGTTCAAAAAGGTTTGCACAAGCTTAAAATTTCAAGAGATATCACTTCCCCCAAATATTTCTTCAAACCCTACCAGTAAACCACCATTTTCTACTAAAAAATGCACCATTTGACATCTAGGGCATCACCTAAAAACCCTCTATTCACCTCCCTTGCACACAAAACTATGCACACATGTTTTATAACCATAACTAAGCCTTTCCATCAAGTTATAGAAGCATACAGTGGGTGAAAGGATTAATATGACATTTTAATGCACTCAAACCCTTAAAACAAGGTATACAAACCAACCCTCAGTATTTGGCTTCTAAAATGCAAAAAATCACTTGAAATCCAACCAAACCAAAACTAAAATGGAGTTAAGTCTACTTCCCATGAAATTCCATCAAAAAAGAGCACAATCACTCTGTATGGAACCATAGAGTTCAATGAAACATCAAATCCCAAAGTGGAAAAGGGTAGGAATCTTTGACGGGGTATTACTCAGATACCATGGTGCTTACGAAATCTCTATCTGAACCTATGGGATCATGTTGGAGCAATCTACAATACCTCTCTCAGTTTTTTGTTATCACAAAGTGGTTTTCTCGTGGTTTCCAATTTTTAGTTGATGGAAAAAGTGTCAAATGCAAGAAGTGGAAAGTTGCAAAGTGGTGCAACTTTCATTCTACAACTCGTGTGACTAAACAGACTGTTCCAATGCATCTAAATAGGTATATTTACACTAGGAATGGTCCTCTTTCACACCTAAATACACGAAATCGCTCTGAGCTACATTCAACCAAATCAATCCCTTAAGGGTCCAAAGTGCAAAATGGATGCAAACTTCAACATGTTGCTACTCGGATACAGTGATGCTTAGAAACTTCTTATCTAATTCTATGGTATCGTGTTGGGCCCCTCTACAATAACCTCTCTCAGTTTTTGTTATCTCGGAGTGTTTTTGCTGTGGTGTCCAATTTTCAGTTGATGGAAAAAGTGTCAAATGGAAGTAGTGGAAAGTTGCAAAGTGGTGCAACTTTATTTTTCAACTCATGTGACCAAAAAAACTATTCCAATGCATCCGAATAGGTATGTTACACTAGGAATGGTCTTATTTTGCACCCAAACACATGGAATTGCTCTGAGCTATGTTCAATCGGATCTATCCCATAAGGGTCCAAAGTGCAAAATGGCTGCAAAATTTAGCATGTTGTTACTCAGATACCATGACACTTAGAAAATTCTCTTCTAATCCTATGGGATCGTTTTGAGCCCCTCTACAATAACCTCTCTCAGTTTTTGTTATCTTGGAGTGGTTTTCCTGTGGTGTCCAATTTTTAGTTGATGGAAAAAGTGTCAAATGGAAGTAGTGGAAAGTTGTAAAGTGGTGCAACTTTTGTTCTGCAACTCGTGTGACCAAACGAGCTATTCCAACACATCCGAATAGGTATGTTTATGCTAGGAATGGTCCTATTTCGCACCCAAACACACAAAATCGCTCTGAGCTACGTTCAACTAGATGAATCCCTTAAGGGTTCAAGTGTACTATGTTGAAATGGGTCATTCCATCTATTGTTCAGGCCGTGTCTCGGTGATATGGGCCTGATATAAGTAGGATCAGGAGTATGAATAAGGAAATAGCATTGGTAAAGGTATTTGAAGAGATTACTAACGCTGCCCCTGTTCAAAATTCAAAATTGAGGCCCCTTAAAAGCAAGCCTAGAAGAGGTGAAAAGAAGAAATTTCTTGAAAATAATTTAGAATAGGTTGGAAATAGGGTGAGGTTGTGAAGTTTGATGTGTTCAAAAGGTCTACAAGGATAGGGGAGGTCAAAATTATGTTATGGCATGATGCCTAGTTGGGAAAACAGGGGTTTTGCATGAAAAAGAGATGTTTGAGGGAGTAAAAGTGGGTAAAGTGAAGAGACAACATAATTTGGTGGTCAATTAAGTTTGTGTAGGAAAAATGAAGAGTGTTGGAATAAGTTTTGAGGTTTGGGTTCAGGTTTGGGGGTTCGGTTCGCCGATTAGGCCAAATTATTTTAGAGGGGGGTTCGGTTCGTTTTGGGTTTGTTGGTACAAAAATCATGTAAAAACAAAATATAAATATATATGTAGCCTAGAAGCATGCATTAGGATTAGAGTATCACATAACATCATATAAACAACAAAACCACCATAAAATTGATTGTCATTTAAAACATGCATCATAGATATTCATTGTTGAAACTTGAATTATGGTAGCTTGATATATAGAGTCTATTTATGCTAGAGTTCAATTTGTATGATTTTGAAAAAAGAAGCCAACTAAGTAGAGTTATCAACATTATTCATAAATCATAAGAATTTGTTTAGTACACTAGCCATTTTGATGTCTTCTTACAGTCTCAAACATTATTTTATATCATTGTTACATTGGTCTTGAGAGTGGTAGCTTAATATAGCTCCACAATACAAAATCCGGTTTACTTGTGTAGTGTAACAATGGCATAGGCATATTTTTCTTTCAAAGAACCAAAGGGTGAGTGCACAATTGAAGTGTATAAACACATATTTTTGTAATATCTAGGATACTTTTTGAAACTCCCATGCATTGCTAATCTAAAAGGAAAAGTATTATACATATCCTTTGCTTAATTGAGTTGTTCCAATCAAAGGATTAAATAGATTGGAATATTTTTATCAATCATTTCATAGAATACCAATTGAAAATGTGTTTTTTGCTTTTAGATAAAGTTGTTTACCATCAATCAATTAATTTATTTAAGACAAACCATGAAGGATAGCAATGATCAATGCTATGGATAACCAATTAATAAGTATACATGTGAATAAGTCAAGCATGTACATGTGAATAAGGGAAGCACAAGTAGTCACAAACACATATGCCTTGAAGTATACACACGAATACATGGTATACACAACTTAATACAAAGTATATGCATGAATACAAGGTATACGCATGAAAATGTGTAAGTTGCAAAGTATACATTGGAACACACGTAAGTCACAATGAATACATGTACGTTGTAAAGTATACACTTGAATACACATAACTCATATCTATTGAACCATGAATTTATAACATGCAAATATGGACACCATCCACAAAAAATATTTGTATTAACCAAATAGCCATGT
The DNA here is from genome assembly GCA_007258455.2 of Sequoia sempervirens. Classification (NCBI taxonomy): domain Eukaryota; kingdom Viridiplantae; phylum Streptophyta; class Pinopsida; order Cupressales; family Cupressaceae; genus Sequoia; species Sequoia sempervirens. Next base: position 148,408 of record VDFB02362577.1, on the reverse strand, counting down.
ACACATACATCAATATATGTCAGTATAAGTATAAAATATAGGTACAAAATAGCCATATAGGCTTACGATAATGCCATATAGGCATACAATGTCAAATATATCCAATACAAAATATGTACAAAACTTCCATGTAGGCATACAACAAAGGGCTCTGGAATCAAAAGTCATTGCTTTCCAAGCTCTCGAAATAAACTCTTGCCCTTTGCTAGTCGATTGGATGGCAATAGGTATATCACTCATTTTTGCTACACTCGAGGAGTGCTCCTGCTACTCCTCCTACTAGCATTAAGCTCTTGGTGAAGTTTTAACTATTACAATTTAAGAAGTAAAGACATTAATATATAGAAATTACATTATAAAAAATGATATATTTAAAAACAAATCACTTACGGCCATCTCACAATCACTCTCCATGAGGGAAATATTCACACTTCAATGCTGAGGCATGCTCAAGCCTTGTATAAACCATCCAAATAGAAATTAGACTGTACGAATCAATAATTTGGTTTGATTTTTCACTCGAACTAACATCTATAACAATGAATGTAAATTGAAATTTAGTAATTTGCCTCATACCTCCCATGTCAAAGCCATTGAGGATTGTATAGTGGATGAAACAACGATATGCATTGCCCTCGTAACATTTGGAGGTGTTTCCACAACCAACATCTAAATATAAAACAAAACATTAAATTTAATCTCAAAAAAGTTACAATAGCAATCCATGTCATGACTTATAGTGTATGAGATCTAATGAACAAAATCTTGAGTACTTATTAAACTATATATTTCTGATTATCATGCTTACTATTTTCCCTATCCATATCTTGTTCAAAAGGACATGTTTTTAGGCTTTTACCCATAGCAAAAATTTGCTGAATTGTTTGATTAAATAATTTCATAGACATGTACAATAAATGTGGTGGCATAGAGAAGGAAACTTTAATTGTTTGGAAAAATGCCTCAAAAGAAATGGGGTCTCGTGGTGATGGAATTCCATTACAAACAAATACACGTCATGGAATTCCATCACCATAAGAATGTATTTCTTTCAGGCATTTTTTCAATAATTTCATTGCCTTCTCTATGGTAAATTATTGCTTACTATTATGCTTTGATAGATATTTTTCCAAGCATCCATAGTTTATTAGAAAGCACCTATTTTAGGATTTTAGCCATAACAACAAGGAAGCATGAGTAGTTTGATAAAATGCTTTGGTGCACATGTATGAAAAATGTGGTATCACAGAAAAGGTGGTGAGCATTTTGAAGAAACGCCTCAACGAAATGTGGTCTCATGGTGATGTAATGGAATTCCATTGTGCCTTGAGACCACATTTCTTCGAGGTATTTTTATAAACTACTAACTGCCTTGTCTATGCTATTGCTTACTATTATGGTTTCATTGATTTTTTCCAAGCATCCATAGTTTGTCATGCAGGTGCACCTTTGCAAGCACATGCCTCCATGTGAAGAAATTGCATCAAGTTTCTTATGTTGACTTTCTAAACAACTATATATTGAAGTTGAAATTTTGTCATCTATCAACATCTAGTTATTTGTTATGGAATGTTAAGTAATGCTTTGAGTTTGAGTGATGTGCAATGCAACGTAACCAATGATATGCATATAAACTACACAAATCTATTAAGTAAAATTCATTAGTTAAACTCTTTATTCTATTACCTCTGTGTAGGTTTTGAGTAAATCCACTGGCACTGGGAGGTGTTCCCTCAAAACCTCCAATATTACCCTATTCAACATCCAAAATCACATATTAAAATATCATTCATAAAACAATGCTATTAACATGTAATAAATAATTTATAATTGTTTACTAGTTACATACCCCACTGATAGGTGTACTACAGAAATAAGTAGGTGGACTTGGCTGGTGTATCTAGTCTCAACACTGTGACCCTACAATTTTATTAAAATCATAAAACTAAATTAGTTAATTTCTTGCATTTCAAAATCAAAATTTAATAAATTAAATTCAATGAACATGCTAACTTTTGTTGACTATCAATTCCATACGCATCATGCAAAATGTCAGCCACCCTCTCCATCTTTGTAGCTACATATGGATCCTCTGCAACAACCTCCTAAGTGCCGGTGGGGTCATATGAACAAGTCGCCTCACAAGATTGACATACATGGGTTCAAAGGCCACCACTCGAAGCCTCCCCTGCATGGTGTTGTAGAATAGGGCTAGTATGATGGATGACACTCTAGGTCAAAGTGATGATTGCTTGTAATGTCTCTACGTCAACACTCTCCTTCATGATGGAAGGCATAACAACGTGCTCATGAGGTGGCCTAGCGAGAGCTCATCTGCCTTGTCGCGTACGATCCAGTTGTGCACTAGGCCTATCCTGAGCCAACCCCCCACCTCTCCCCTGGAAATCCCTCATATCAAAATAATTTGGGATTTTGTTCAATATGAACTCATTGTATAGTTTCCTAAGAAAATACTAGGGGACTTCACAATTTTTGCACGGTAGGTCATCAAAGACCATGTACCACCTATCATAAAAATGGTTCCCAATCTCTTGGTGGTGACACCAATGAATAGGAAACCTCTTTGCATTGAGGGTAAGATTTTTTTTTGTGCGTGGGTCAGTGAATAATGAACACAAATCACCTTTTGTAATTTTTAAATATTTTACTTGTTTATATGATAGTTTATCTGCATAATATTCCCTAGCCACCTACCTCCTATCTTGCCATCCAGTTATTTGTTTTCTAATTGAATCCACATTTTTTAACATATCTTTCAATGAATTTGTGAGGGCCATTCTTTCTGTGGTTGAACCATTTGGATCAATGAACCTACTAATAAAATTCTCAATTTTTTTTTGTTGCTCTCAATCTCACTCATTAAATTTTGTTGAGTGCCAGGAGGGTGTTGAGGGATTGGTGGAGGAGGTTGTTGTTGAAGCTGATTTTCTTGTTTAGGATTTGGTTGCTCTTCTTGTTGAGAATTTTGTGGGTTTACGGGTTCATTTGCATCTCCTACAAATTCAAAAATTTATATATCAAATACAACCTTAAACTAACAAAACCAACCTAAAACTAAGAAATTCATAACAAATATCAAACTTGATACTTACCTCTCCCACCCCTTCATCGTCGTGGTGCCATCGTTGCAAAGAAATAGCAACCGTTGTTGAAGAATTTTGTTCAATCCCTCATCCTAGAATGTGAGCGTGAAAATGAGGATTTTTGGCTGTGGGTAGAGTAGAAGAACAGTCAATGTAAAATTAATCACTTTCACTTTTTTCTTTTAAATTGACATAACGCGAGCGCGTTATAATGTGCTCGCATTATAAGTTTTCAATTTTTTTTGAAGTTGGCCACCAAATTGTAACATGCAACTTCATGTACCCACCCTAAAGATAAATATATATAAACATTTATGAATAGGAAAAGGGAGATGCACACGAGTGTTACATTTGTTAATATATAATTATATCATTCAATCAAAATGAGACCAAACTAAATTAGAATCAACATGGGTATACAAATTTCACCATTAAAATTTTTCCCTACTTTGAGTTGCATGTGAATTCTAAAATGATCATGTATCTTAAGGTAATAAGTGAAAGTAGTGAAAGAGGTGCAAGAATACTACTATAAATGGTGAATGTATAGAGATAATTGTGGTGTCATAAATTATCACCCTTGAAAATTTCACACTAGGTTTAGCTCCCCCCTATGTGATTGGACCTAATTGTACTCTTAAATTGCCCATTTTTTATCATCTTCAAAAAATTAGAAAATTTAAATTAGGAATTATTATTTAATATTATAGTAACAAAAAAAGTATCCCTTTTCCTGACTTAATTCAAAATAATTAACAATAAATGAGCTTAATGTTGCCTTAATTTAGTGTTGTAATGTGTTTTACACATTCACATTAAATTTAAGGACCCTTTTATCTAAATGGACTTAATTGTGCCTTATATAGGGTATCATAAAGTGTTTCTTTACACTTTCACACTAATCTAAGGATTTATTAATTAATTGAGGTTAATTAGAGCTTAATTGGCCCCTTAAATTCAAATCCAAGCCTTATTAATTACATTTTTTGATGGATAAATCCTGATACTCATTAATAATCTTTAACATTTAATTTGGCAAGGTTTTAGTCCTAGGCTAGTGACCTAGGACCCATTCGCCACCTAGTGAATGGGTCCTTCCTAGGTCCTAGGACCCCCTTTTGGCATAACATTTTACCTCCTCGAAATGTGTCCTAGTTATGTGATGGTTCCTCCATAACTTAGGACACCCCTTTTTGAACTTATTCTTGGTGAGATTTTAGTGATTTTAAATCCTAGATTTGATGTCAGCTTGTGTTATTTGAATTTCGGGATTAAATCTTAAGTTAAGTATAAATGGGTAAACCCACAAAAATGGTTTACAATTTGAGTGAGGAAGGAAAAGTTGCAAAAAATGATCCCATGCAAAAAAAAAATGGTTTTCGGAGTTTGAATGAACCCTTTGGTTCAAGCAAACTAAAAAAGGGTTTGAATGAACCCTGGTTCGAGTGAACCAATTAAATGCCAGGTCCCACCACTCCCACCAAAAAACAAAAAGAAAACATGTTTCAAAAGGGGTTTGAATGAACCCTGGTTTGAGGAAACCCTTGGGGGTTTTCTCAAACCCCCCCTGGTTCACCCGAACCCCACTTTTTCGACCTTCTCAACCTCTAGCACCAAAAAAGTCTAGAATTTTGCATTTCAAAGCTTGGGTTGAGGATGAAAATGGAGGAGACTTCACAGACCCAACTCTAGAGATGATGGTAGTTCTCAGAATGAGCTATCCAATGAATATAATTTTAATATGTTTTCATTTTATTATGTATATTTTCTTTTTAGTTTTATTATTTACATAGGTTTTTCATCGAAAATCAAGCTCTCTATTATGCACATGTGGAAAAATAGTAGATTATCAATTTTTATTTTTGAAAAATATGAGTGCACCAGATATTGAAGTCCTTGATCCAACAAAAAAAAGAATTTTGATACATAAAAAAAAGTTATGAGTTATACGGTCCACCTATGTTTGAATTATAATTCGTTTGACTTTGAAACTTGATTAATGAAAAAATATTCAATAAAAAACTATCTAACCAATTGGAAGCACTAGATATCATAGTTACAAATCTAAATTTGAAAAAATTAGAATTTAATCCTTCATGTAAAAAATTTATGCGTTATATGGTGAGTGTCACTCCTTAAAAATGTTGCTTACTGAAAAATTTATGCGTTATATGATTCAAATTTTTTTGAAAAAAATATATTTAGAATCTACAAACAAAATGTGAAAAATCACTATTTTGCATCATGTTCAAATTATTCACGGTTTAGTCGCTATAGGTGCCGGAAAGTGAAGATTTAGTTAGAAAAAAATATTTCAGAATTTAGTTTGGCCAAAAATTGTAAACCAGTATTGTGGGATCACTAGATATAAGGTGATTTTGAAAGTTTCATAACTAGATCTTAATAAGAAATCAAGAGTACTTTCACAAGAGCATTATAGAGCATTCAAGAGCAACTACAAGGCATTCAAGAGTAGATTATCAAGGTTTTATTACAACAATCAAAGGTCATTTCATCATGTCAAATATTTAGTGCATCATGCATGTTGTTGAGCTTATGTGTTGATATAGTATTGAAGATCCATTTACAAGCATTGTTTCATGTTTTATGTTAGATTGCTGATTTGACATCCAAGACATCATCTAAGGTATCATTGTTTCATGTTTCATGTTACATGTTCATTTCTCATTGTTTCATCATAAGGTTTAATTACCTTGAACCAACAATTTTGTGGTTGGCGTTCTATTAGCTTCTCTTGCACTCTTAGGATCTTCCACCTAAAAGAAGAGATAAAATAACCAACAAAATTGAAGTGGTTCATTCAAATAGAGGATTGTATGATGTGATTATTACTAAATGCAATGTTGTAAATGCAACTAACTAATGAATTTGATTAACTATTGATACAAAACATACGAAATATGCAATGTTTGAAAACACAACGTGATATGAAATAATGAAGTAAAACATGAACAAATGCAAAAGAAAACTGAAAGAAGGCTAAACAAAGTGCACTAGGCAATGAATGCTGAATCTGGAATGATCTAAATGCTGGCAGAAATCAATCAAAATCACCAGTGGAACTCATTCGCCACTGATGGTGAATCAGTCCTGCTACTGGCAAAAACTTCTAAAGACTAGTTTCTGGCTGTCAAGAACTGGAATTTGACAGAATGTACTTTTCTAGCCTTAAGGTTGAACTCATTTTCCACTAATGGTGAATCAGTGGACTCTCCCAAAATTCTATGAAATCAAAGATCAATTCTATAGCTCCAGATCAACACTTTTCTTCTTGTCAGGTTGATGGAGTCAAATCTGTAGAAAATAGAGTATAGGTTGTCTCCAAGCTTGAAATAGGGTTTAGTTGACTTGAAAAACTTTGTTGACTTCTTGTCCACCTTTCAACACCTAATTGTTTGATAAATCTGCATACAAAAGTCTACAAAAACACATGCAAAAAGGGAAAAATGGTTAAGGGTTAGGTTATAGGGATTTTCCTTGGTCAAATCCCACTGAACCATAGATTTTTGGGTAGGGCTTATAGGCTACTCTTGCACTCTAAGGATGTCTCACCTAAAAGAAGAGAGATAAACCCCACTCAAAATATCTAGCTAGGTTCACTCAAATTATGCAATACATATGATGCTATTTAGACTAAATGGAATGATTTAAGTGCAATTAAACTATGAATTTAAGAGATTATGAATGCAAAACCTAAGAAAAATGCAATGTTTGAAAACACAATGATGTTTACAAAAAGCTTGAAATGATGAATGAAAATGTGAACTACACTAAATAGAAAGCTAAATCCCTGAGTATGTGCACCTGAGAAGCTAAAGAAGACTGAAAAGCAATTTGGAAATCTGAAAAAACCTGATTTTGGGTTGACTAGGACTCATTCGCCACCCTGGGTGAATCAGTCCTAGGTCAGGGTTTTTCTACATAAGAATTGTTTTCTGCTAACTGGGTGTTTGGATCTACACTTGATTGAAAATGGTACCTTAGGAGGGAGTCATTTTCCATGCATGGCGAATCAGTTGTCTTTCAAATTTCTACAATTTCAAGTCTCTGTTTTGTACCTTGACACCTGTTCACCACTTTTTGATGGAAACCTAAATCAGGATCTCAGAAAATTCCTAGAAAATAGCTTAAAATTGTTTTTCTAATGGGGGGTTTTCCTTGGTCAAACCCCAAGTTGGGTAATCAAACCTTGAATGAATAGAAATCTATATAAAACCTAGCCTTAGATGTGTTAAAGACTAGGAAAATCCAAAGTACGTCCAAAAACCCTATTCTATTATGCAAGAATAAGAAATGCACATGTGATTTGAATGATACAAGATCTCACCCATATAAAAAATGAAGATAAAATAACATGTAAGTGGAATGTAAATGAGATGTAAACCTTAATATGAAGATAGAGAAGCAATGGAAGATGAAATCACTTTGAAAACAAGTCTTTAGGTGTGATTTAATGGCTAATTGCATTTCCTCAACCTAGATTTCTCCATGATTCATCATAGACATCCATCACCAACTCTTTGCAATGTTGAACTTTGATCCAAAAAGTGATCTTTAAGACCTACAAAAACCCTAGTTTGCTGCCCTAAAACTTCAACTTTTCTCATGAAACTTGTTGTAGAAGACTTGACTTTAGAAATTGCTTTTTTGAAATGACTAAAAGATGTGTAAAATGATTAAAAATGAGTATTTATAAGCAACAACACCTAATTTTTCTATTATTTAGACCTAAGAGGCTGACATTCACTGAAAATTTAAGTTGAATTAATTAAATTCCTGCTCAAAATTGATTTTTCCCTCAAAAGTGACTCATTTTTCGCCCTTGGCGAATGGGTCCCACCAGAGGCGACACATTTTCCCAAGGTGGTGAATGGGTCCCACTACTGATTTTTGAAGGTGGGTTTTCAGGATATGGAAAAATTGAATGTTGTTTGTCAGGATTTAAGTGATTTCTCAGGTAAAATGGGCCTCTAGATAAAAAATAATGGGTCTTAGGGGCCTATAAATGTCATTTTGAAGGGTAAACGATGCAAAGGGATTCAAAAGTGGGCCTTTAAGTACGTGTGAAATTGTCTCTTTTATGAAGAGGGTCCAATTTTCTATAGTGCACCCACTTTGATAATCAAACCCTTAATAAAGAAATGGAATGGAATGAACAAGAAAAGATGAATAAAAAACATGTAAATGTCCTAAACTCACCACAACCTTGTTGAAGAAATCTGAAGTTATGTCAATCGCTACTCCAAGATGCTTGATTGAATGATGTAAAGTATTGAATGCTAATGATGAATGCAAGTGAACTTGATGATTGGGGGATGTAAAATGAGGAGAAAATTACTTATTTATACACTCTTGTGCCCTAATAACCCAATGATACCTCATCATAGGTTGACATAAGGTAATTTTGAATAAAAATCAGAAAGAAAATTTGAATTATTTTGAATTTTGAGCTAAGAGGGACTCATTCACCACCCATGGCGAATGGGTCCCACCTTGGGCTTGTAAGTGGGTGTCAGGAATTAACTTGCATTTAATGTTGTTTGTCAGGCTTACATTTAAAAATGCACTTAATTAATCCTTATGAGTGCATAAAGGGATCAAATAAAGCATAAGAAATGTGTAAATAGTGAAATTAATCCTAGAAAAGCATGAAATCTTGTTACAAGACTTTACAACACTTCAAAATAGGACTTGATAAGTGATGAAAAGGTGATTTTTCAGTGAATTCAAATGAAAAGAGTCTAGAAAAGTGTAGAAATGTTTTACAACACTTCACAACACCTTCACAAGATGTCATAATTTGAACATTTAGGACCTAATGTGAATGTTTAAGTTACATTGCAACATTAAATCAAAGCAAGATGGACCGAGCATCATGAGAGAAAGAACTAAAAGAACATGAAAATGTCCAAGAGCCATTTTTCTATGGTACATTTAGCCCCCACTTTAGTGAGAGCATGAGCTTGCTTCAAACTCACACTAAAGTAGTCATGCACATTGAGAAGCATCCAAATGCACTTATGTTAGCAAGATGGAATGAAAATGATCTAGAGAGATGATCAAGCACCCATGATGAAGATCCCATGGCAAACTAAACATAAGAACAAAGGAAAACAAGTGTGAAATGAAAGAAGAAAAGGGAGAATTGGATCAAACTTCGATCACTTGTCCAACTAGTTGTGGATTAGATGTAGGCTATTTGTGAGAAAAAGAGAATGCATACTCACTCTGAGGTGGTAAAACTCATGGCAGTCCACTAGGTGAGAAGGCCCAAAAGGTGAAGTGCATACACTAGTTGGTATGTACTCACAAACACATAGGTGGCTATGGGGAAAGTTGTCTTGCTGACTGGGCTTCCGACTCAGCCATATCAAAGTTATACCTCCTGATAACTTTAAGAAGGAACCACAAGGGAAAATTTTGGTTCGTGCTTCATGAGACAAGCAAAAATTTGCATGCTTAGAAATCGTGAACAAAGAGCAAGGTACCACAAGCATGCAAGTTGCGTTATGCAAGGTGGCAAAAATCTAAAAAAATGTAAAATGCAAAAGTGTAAAAGAAAGTTCAAAGGAGTCTTGTCAAGTTCATGCAAGGTTTATCACTTATGGAACATTATGTCTAACATCTCCAAGAGAGGACCAATCAAATAATAGTATATTCACAACTTAGGGGATGCAATGTGTTGCATCAGGCCACCAAGAGGAAGTAATATGCTAAGATAGATCATACTTATGAAAGACATTATACCTGATGTTGTCCACAAAGTGACAAACACATCGTATGAAGTGAAAAAGTTGCACTAGGAACTAAGAATGCAAATGAAATGATGCCAATGTATTCCCCCCACTTTAAAGAAATTTCCACACATCTATTTGTGAGCAATTAATTTAAAGTCGCGAAGGAAAGAAAGAAAAAAAGAAAACGAGACATGAGAGACAACTTGGAAAGCCCCTATGCCAAATCATATGTTTCCATGTAAGGGGTGATCCCACAATAGTGGTTTACAATTTTTGGCCAAACTGGACACTGAATTAATTTTCTTTAACTAAATCTTCACTTTCGAGCACCTATAGCGGCTAAATCATGAGGAATTTGAAGATGATGCAAACTAGAGTTTCGTGAAATTTTTTCTGTAGATTCTAAATATATTTTTTTCAAATTTTTTGGAATTGGATTTCACTTCTTTTTCCATCTCGCTTGAAAACTAGTTTGTTTTTTTCAGAGAACAACATTTTTAAAAAGTGACACTTACCGTATAACACATAACTTTTTTTCCATGAAGGATAAAATTCTAATTCTTTCAAATTTAGATTTGTAACTTTGATATCTAGCGCTTCCACTTGGTTAGATAGTTTTTTATTGAATATTTTTTCTTTAATAAAGTTTCAAAGTCAAACTAATTACAATTCAGACATAGTGCGACTGTATAACGTGTAACGTTTTTTGTATGTATCAATTTTTTTTTTGTTGGATCAAGGACTTCAATATATGGTGCACTCATATTTTTCAATATTTTTTGATAATTTGCTATTTTTTGACATGTACAGAACATAGATTTCGATTTTCGGTGAAAAACCAATGTTTAATAAAACTAAAAAAACAAATGCATAATAGAATGAAAACATATTAAAATTATAGTGGTTGGATAGCTCGTTCTAAGGACTACCCAATTCCAATTGGGTTTGTGAAGTCCCCTCCATTTTCATCCTTAACCTGAGCTTTGAAACATAAAAAATGTGGACTTTCAAAGTGCTTGAGGGGCAGAATGAGGGCATCGTTACTACAATGTTTTTATGAAAGAACTTGGAATTGTCATCATTACCCAAAGCACATAGAACTGGAAGAATGACACAAAGAGAGTGAAAACAAAAGAAAAATAAAGTCCGTTTTGGGTCAACATGGAAGAGACATTGCAGTCTCAACACTTTGCATCGTCCTCAAAAGGAAAACACAAGAAAAAAGAAAAAAAAAAGACAAAAGAAAAGAAAAGAAAAGGCTTTTGGGTCAACATGAAGGAGACATTTTGGTCTCAATGCCTTGTGTCATCCCAAAAAGGAAAAACAAAGAAAAAGATAAGGTAAAAAGGAAAAGGGACCGATTGGGTTAACATGGAAGAGACATAGGATGTCTCAATGCTTTGGTCATCCAAAAAGGAAAACACAAAAAGTGAAAAAGAAAAGGACCTTTTGGGTCAACATGGAAGAGACATAGGGTGTCTCAATGCTTTGTGTCATCCCCAAAAGGAAAACACAAAACAAAAGAAAGAATAAAGAAAAGACCTTTTTGGGTCAACATGGAAGAGACATAGGGCATCTCAACACTTTGCATCATCCTCAAAATGAAAAGACAAAACAAAAACAAGGATAAAGTACGACATATAGAAGAATAGAGGTACAAATAGAGGAAGTGTACAAAGAGAGAGAACATCAAATGCCCATTATGGGGGAACACGATACACACATTAAAGAAAAATGCAAATATAAAAGGAACAAGTAATGCAAATGTAAGTCAACCATTAACTGAGTTATTGGATTCGCAATCTCAAGTAGTATAAGAGGAAGGTGGATAACAGAGTTAAGAGACAAAGATAAATGCATTACAAGGACAAGGCTAACAACTTCTTGCCCCTGCAGTGTAAGACAAGAATGAGCCAAGGTAGGTGATGGGAGGGATCATGCAATAGTGAAAATGGAAAATTCTACAACTATGGCATGATAAAGGGATTTTGGTTTTAAGGGATGGTAGGAAAGCAATCAGTATCAGTGAAGTGATACTTGTCCAAAATTTCCTTAAATGTTCAACATTCTTTAGTTTGGTGTCCAGGAAGACGATGGTATTTGCAATATGGTATGTTAGAGTCTTTAGGACGAATGACCAACCTATTTGAAGGTGGTAAGAGTATAAGGCCTTTGCTTAAAAGCAATTAAAGTCTCCTTTCATATTCAAGTGGTGGATGGGTAGGAAACTTGAGTTTTTTCAATTTGTAAGGCTGCTTTCGTTTACTAGTTTCTCCTTGTTCATGAATGGGAGGAAGAGGACCCATGGGGATCCTAGCATCCTTGTTATTAGAATTAGGTAATCATTGTTTGTGAGGAAGGAGGATATTCAAGTTAAGAGGAGAATCAAAGATCATTGTACCATTATCACAAAGTCTCCAATATTCAAAAGGAGGCTTATCAGCATGAGGAGGATCTTGATATCCTAGTCCTGTTGTGTTTTATTTTGTTGGTTTTTGTTCAATAATTTGGTGAATGTTATGTTCATTTGTTGTGTCACAACCTTGTTTACTTAGGATAGTAAATCCTTTTCCATATGTTTCTTCAAGATTGATTGTTGTGCTTGTAATTTTATTATCATAAAATGGTTGAGGATGTGCTTGTTTAGAGGAACTAGGTCCACTTGATGGAGGGAACTTAGGTCCTTCATTTTTTTCAGGATGGAGGTAGCCAAAGTGATCAAGAGGTGCAACAATAGGAAGATCTTAGGACTTCATGGATGGGTAAAAGGCTGCATTGGCTTCAAGGTTATCAAGGATTCAATACATTCGTTTAAGAACTTGTTCATGCTATCGTCATATTCTCCAATGATGTCTACATCATGAGGAGGAAAATCATGAGTAGTTGAAGGAGCATGAGGTAGCTCAAGATCATTAGGATCATAGCTAAAGGCACAATTGGACATGTCAACTAAGGATTTCAATGAAGTCCAAAACTTGTTAAAAGAAAAAGCCATGATGACAATGAATGCCAGTAGACTAAAATGCAAGAAAGAAGAGAAAACAAACAATCTGGAAAATTTAACAAAAAGTAACTAGAGAAAACAGTAATGTAGGAAATACCTAGAAAATGCTTGAAAGTGTTGTTTAAAATGTGTAGGTGGACTGATTCTCCCAGGGTGGCGAATGAGTCTAGGTATGATATTTTATTTGTTTTTTTTAGAAAATTTAAAATGATTTCAATGCTTTTCAGATTTTGAATATATGATATGCAAAAATGAAATCTAAATAAGTCTTTCACTAATGCATTTGGAGAAACCCTAGGATGCAAAAACAAAGCAAAACCTAATTGAATGTTGATGCAAATGAAACCTAGGATGCAAGATGCAATTGAAACCAAAAAGATAAAGTGTTCTATATGTAGGTTCACCAAAATGAACCAAAAATTTTGTGGTTGGGGTTCTATGGGCTTCTCTTCCACTCTTAGTATCTTCCACCTAAAAGAAGAGAGATAGAATAACCAACAAAATTAAAGTGGTTCACTCAAATAGAGGATTATATGATGTGATTAAGACTAAATTCAATGTTTTAAATGCAACTAACTAATGAATTTGATTAACTATTGATGCAAAACCTATGAAATATGTAATGTTTGAAAACACAATGTGATATGCAAGAATAAACTAAAACATGAACAAATGCAAAATAGAATTGAAATAAGGCTAAACAGAGTGCACCTGGGAAATGAATGTTGAATATGGAATGATCTGAATGCTAGTAGAAATCAGTCAAAATCACTAGTGGGACTCATTCACCACTAATGGCGAATCAGTCCTGCTACTAGCAAAAACTCCAGATCTACACTTCTCTTCTTGTTGGGTTGATAGAGTCAAATCTATAGAAAACGAACTGTAGGTTGTCTCCAAGCTTGGAATAGGCTTTAGTTGACTTGAAACACTTTGTTGACTTCTTGTCCACCTTTCAAAACCTAATTGCTTGATAAATATGCATACACAAGTCTACATACACACATGCAAAAGGGGAAAAATTGTTAAGGGTTAGGTTATAGGGATTTTCCTTGGGGTGATCCCACAATACTGGTTTACAATTTTTGGCCAAATTGGATAGTGAACTAATTTTTTCTAACTAAATCTTCACTTTTAGACACCTATAGTGTCTAAACCGTGAGGAATTGGAAGATGATGCAAACTAGTGATTTGTGACATCTTTTCATAATTTTTAGAATCGGATTGTACTTCTTTTTCCATCTCCTTCAAAAACTAGTTTTTTCAGTAAGCACCATTTTTAAGGAGTGATGCTCACCATATAACACATAATTTTTTTTCCATGAAGGATAAAATTCTAATTTTTCCGAATTTAGATTTGTAACTACAATATCTAGTGCTTCTAATTGGTTTCATAGTGTTTTATTGAATATTTTTTCATTAATCAAGTTGTGAAGTCAAACCAATTACAATTTTGACATAAACAGACCGTATAACACAACTTTTTTTGTATGTATCGAAATTCAATTTTTTTTGGTTGGATCAAGGACTTCAATATCTAGTGCACTTATATTTTTCAATTTTTTTTTGATAATCTTCTATTTTTCCACATTTGCAAAACAAAGAGCTTGATTTTTGGTAAAAAACCTACATTCACAAGAAATAAAAAATAAATATAATAATCAAATTAAATTTAATTAAAATTATACTTTTTGGAGGCTTATAATAAGGAATACATACAAAAAATAAATTTTAAATGAATTCATTTGATCCCCTGAAAGGTAAATCAAAAGTGAATTTTTATTAGCATTTTGATCATTGTAAAGGAGACTTTGTTATAGGTATGGTTTAAAACTAGTAGGGTTCTATCCAAGGGGGCTTGTTCTAAGGTGGTTTGATCAAACCCTTTTCAATTGGAATCCTTTAAATGGAACTTTTCAATGCTTAAATCATTATATTTTTTAAAAATATGTGATTTCAACAAAAATCAAGATCTCCCAAAAAGTGTAAACCACTATTGTGGTAGCATGCCTTGGTCAAATACCACTTTGGTAATCAAACCATTAATAAAGAAATGGAATGAAATGAACAAGGAAAGATGAATAAATAACATGCAAATGTCCTAAAATCACCACAACCTTGTTGAAGAAATCTGAAGTTATGTGAATGGCTGCTCCAAGATGCTTGATTGAATGATGCAAAGTGCTTGAATGCTAATTGATGAATGCTAGTGAACTTGATGATTGGGGGATGTAAAATGAGGAGAAAATCACTTATTTATACACTCTTGTGCCCTAATAACTCAGTGATACCTCATCACAGACTAACATAAGGTCATTTTTTCAAATAAAAACGTGAAAGAAAATTTGAATTATTTTGAATTTTGAGCCAAGAGGGACTCATTTGCCACCCATGGTGAATGGGTCCCACCTTGGGCTTGTAAGTGGCTATCGGGAATTAACTTGTATTTAATGTTGTTTATTAGGATTACATTAAAAAATACACTTAATTAAGCCTAATGAGTGCATAAAGGGATCAAATAAAGCATAAGAAAGGTGTAAATAGTGAAATTAAGCCTATAAAAGTGTGAAATCTTGTTACAAGACTTTACAAAACTTCAAAATAGGACTTGATAAGTGATGAAAAGGTGATTTTTAGGTGAATTGAAATGAAAAGAGTCTAGAAAAGTGTAGAAATGTTTTACAACACCTTCACAAGATGCAATAATTTGAATATTTAGGACCTAATGTGAATGTTTAAGTTACATTGCAACATTAAATCAAAGCAAGATGGACCAAGCATCATGAGAGAAAGACCTAAAATACCATGAAAATGTCCAAGAGCCATTTTTCTATGGTACATACCTAAATGAGGTTTGACCAAGGAAAACCCCTATTCCCTAACAATCAACAATTTTTCTTCTTCCTTGATGTGGGATTGCAAGTCCTTAGGTGGAAGATCAAGTGGAGAATAAAAGTTGTCAATATTGTCAAAATTGTAAAGTTAAAAAAGTTATCATCTTTAGTGCAAGATCAAAATTGAAGCTACAAAATTTATTTCTAACTTTCAGGATCTAATCACCTAGGAGCTGGGAGTGCACACATTGAAGAACAAAACCCAAAAATCACTTTTCTAGAACCCTATTAGGGACCCATTCACAACTAGGAAAATGAGTCCTTAGTGACCCCCAAAACAACACTTTTTAGTAAGGTACATATCATTCCACCATCTGAAAACCTTTCTTATTCCTGTTATAACAGTTAGGATTGATTTTTTAGTGTTATTTATGCATTTTACCCTTCATAATTGAATGAAACAACATAAGAAAAATTAGGTGCATCCATTTGATCAATCACATCTTTGGGTACATCTCTTTTTAAATTTGTTTCAAATATTTATTTAACGAAACTTAAAGACCCAAAATGGGCCTAGAATAGGGTGTTAGTGCCCTTATCCAACCTATTTTGGCCCCAATTTAAATATATTATTATCAAAATTTTAAAATTTATAAATTAAATTCATTTGTCAACTTTTCATAATTAATTTTGTGAAAAAAAAATCATGGATATAAATACAAGTTTTTTCACCAGTTGAAATTCTAGTGAATTGATTGAAAAATTAAGTATCCTCAAAGGTAGTCAAGAGAAAAATAAGTTGAGTTTATAACACTTATTATCAATCTTGAGATTCATGTTAGCAATGTATCAAGTTTATATGTGATTTTGTTCATGTTTTATAATATCTATTTGTTTTGTGAGTAATAACACTTACAACACTTTCAATCAAGCAATCAACTCTCCTTGGTTGAGATGTTTACAATGACTTTAGTCCATCAAGGAAAGAAAATATGAGTGGTAAGTTGCGACACTTATCAATTTATCATTCTTTTTACCAATTTTGTCAATTTCCAACTAAGGATAAGCACTCTTTAATCATCATAAGCTCTATGGAGGTGAGAACACCAAAACAAGTTTTGACTTAGGAAAGCTCCTATATGGCACAACCATTTTTCTCCTCTTATATACAGGTGACTAATTTGAAGTAGATTTTGGGAAAGGATTGAAGACCTAATTGCAAGATCAAGCATTCAATCCTTTTATATCAAAACATTAGGGCAAGTGGAATTAATCATCAACAAATGAAGTTTCAAAGTTGAGTCTAGAAAGGAAGAACCTATAGACATCAACCATATGAGATCTGGTTTCTGATTCTTGAGATTTGTACTTCCTAGTCTAGGGGGATAACACCCTTGTACAACCAATTTGAGCCCAAATTCATATGCCAGGTTCCTCTGTCCATACACTTTGTTGTTTTGTAACTCATTTTTGTGTTTCTCTATATTTGCATAAATTGGTTGTAGCTTCATAGTGGACCTAGATACACATTTGCATCATCAAATCTTGAGTTAATCATTAATTAATCGATCATCCCCCAATATAGAACCAAAACCTTAATACCGCATTCTGGCTCTTCCATAGAGGTTAGTAGCCAAGTGGGTGTTTGTGATCATTATTGGTTCCTTATAATATGATGTAGGAGAAAATATGATTTAGATCCTAGATCCCTTTTTCCCACTTCACATTTTGGTGAACCCGACACTTGTATTTTAAAATCCTTCTGAAATCTTAAATTTTTCATTTTAAAATCTGAACACAATCTTAGATTGTTTTGAATTTATCATTTATGCATGAATATTTTGGTGAAAATCAATAAAAAGTAAATATTTTCACAGTGTTTGTCATTTCAAAAAGAATGTGTTGATTTTCAGCCTTTTTCAAAATAGATTTAATCAATTAATATGTTTTACAATCTGAAAATTATCTTTTGAGAATATTACATTACTATAAAAATATAGAATTTTATGCATGATTGTGTATTTCACATAGAAAAAATAAGGCTTTGTGCATTTCCAAAAATGGTTTCTACATCCAAAATTGAACCTCTACAACTTTAGATCTCCAAACACTATAGTCCAATTCCAAATTTGTAAAGCATTAAAATTTAACTCCTTTGGTCTAGGATGCCACTACCCTTGTCCATATTGTTTTGGACCAGATTTTAGTGATAATAGTATCTTTGGTTATCTTATCCATATCTATTCCAAGATTCAGTTGTATTCCAGCTAGTTTAGTATGTATAACTATGTTACTTTTAGTAAACAACTTTCAAAATATCTGAGTGCTTTAGAAAAATGATGTATTCTTTAAATCCATTGATTGATATTTTATTTTATGCCTTTGGTAATGCTTCTCCAACAAATGATGAACCTCATGTATCCTTCTCTCCCAATGTATTCCCTCCTAGGGAGGATATCTTGGTTCAAGAGGAGGAGATCATTGATAGCTTCCTAACAAAAACTTACCTACCTTGCAGTAAAATAATCCTCATGAAAAATCCATATACCATCCTCTGGTCTTACCTACTTATTCTCACCAAAAGTTTACAAGACCTTTCATATAATCAATTTCAATACATGTTTCTATCCTCTCACAAAGGGACTCCATTAAAAATCATCCATCCATTATGTCTATACAAAGGAAGTCTCTTTTTTATACTAGTATGGACACTTCCTTTCCTCTTGAAGCTAGTGATATACCTATAGATTTAGAAAAATGTTATGGTAATGGATTTAAGATGATTTGCAAAAAGGGATTTGATAAACAAAGAGCATGAAATTTAGACTCTCTTAGAACATACATCACATTCCTCTACAACAAGAATTGGTTATCAACACCCTCCACCTTTGCATAAGACATTCATTCTAGTTTCTACCACAACACCGCCAAATTGTTTAATTGGAGATGCACTCCTTCCTAATCCACATCCCTTATCCAAGATAGATTTTACATTATGCATACTCTTGAGAATGGAGTTAAATCACCCTTCCACATCAGCATGAGGGAAAATATAGCAAGCAAAAAAAAAATGTCCCTTTTTTACATATCATCAAATGTTTAGAAATTAGAATGATGATTTTTGTGCTTTAAAAATAAAACTACAATGGTTAAATAATTTATATTATATCGGTACATGGATCCATACAAAATAATAAATTAGTTATTATGGTGTTACTCCTTACTATGTGGCATTTGTAGTATCATATGATGCTCATTACCATGCATGGGGGTACAAAAATAAATTTTGCAACCATATTTCATCAATGGGGAGAAACATGATAATATCTATAATGGTTGTCCTTATCCATACACTTGGGGGCCAAGGATAACTAATATTGTGAGTTGTGTATCCTTTCTAAAGGATCCCCTCTTCATCCATTATCTCCTTGAAATATTAGTGTATCAAGTACACTAGAATTTTAAGGGAGGCATATTCCGGGCCCATCCATTGTGACATCTTCTAAGAATTTAATCCATGTTGTGCCCCTTGTATGGTGGTATTATACATGATACCCCTAAGGTGTGGCCTTGAAATTCTTTCACGTGCC
This sequence comes from Sequoia sempervirens, assembly GCA_007258455.2. Taxonomy (NCBI): domain Eukaryota; kingdom Viridiplantae; phylum Streptophyta; class Pinopsida; order Cupressales; family Cupressaceae; genus Sequoia; species Sequoia sempervirens. The sequence continues at coordinate 129,118 of VDFB02362577.1, read as the reverse complement.
CCTTTAGTGGTGGTATTATGCATGATATCCCCTATGGTGTGGCCTTTTAATCCATGTTGTTCCCTTTTAATGGTGGTATTATGCATGATATCACCTAAGACGTGACCTTGTAAATTGTTCATGTGACCCATTAGTGGTGGTATAATGCATAATACTCCCTAAGGCATGGTTGTTATTTTATTCATGTACATCCTTTGTGGTGGTGTTATTTATAACACCCCTTGAGGCATGGTTGGTGATTCATCCCCTGTGACATTAAAATTTTGTACACCCCTTAAGGTAATTCATTCCTCAAGATGACCCACAGTAGTGGGTTACAATTTTTCGCACGAAGAAAAAATAGAAATTCCAATCAAAAAATTTGAAATGGCTTACCCCTTCTAATGAACCCCCCCTTTGAATGAACACCCTTTTGTTTACTTTGCTCCTTTAATTGCAAAATTAATACATTTTTTGACTTTCAAAGCTCAATTTGGAGGTGCAAATGGAGTCAAATAGATTAACCAAGTTGGAGAACTGCAGTACTCAAAACGAGCTTCCCAACAACTATAAATTAGATATATTTTTCTTTAATTTTTTTTTTTTCAGTTTTACTGAACATAGGTTTTTAACTGAACATAAAGTTTGGTGAAGAAACATTGTGGAAAATAGTAAATTAGTGATTTTTTAAAAAAAATATGTATGTACTAGGTATTTATGTCCTTGTTCAAACAAAAAAAAGAAAAATTGAATTTCAATACATACAAAAAAAGTTATGTGATTGAAAGTGCACCTATGTCTAAATTGTAATTGGTTTGACTTCAAAACTTAATTAAAAGAAAAATATTCAAAAAAATGTTATGAAATGAAATGGAAGCACTAGACACCAGTGTTACCAACCTAAATTCAAAAGAATTTGAATTTTATCCTTTGTAAAAAAAGTTATGTGGTTGAAAGTACACATCACTTTTTAAAAATATTGTTTACTATTTGTAGACATGCAAAATTAGCATTATGCACTTAGTTCATATCCATCCGCTCATTCATAAATCAAATTCACATTAATCCACTCATTAGGTAAATCAGGTTCATTTAATCTCTAAGGATTATCCACTTAAATTGAATAAATTAACTTTATTTAATTTAGGCCTATCATTCCCTCTTTGATTAAATAAATCAAGACTTTATTTTTAAATTAAATCCCAAAATTCATATTTCTCCCTCTTGATTTAAATAAATCAAATATTCAAGTCAAAAGGGTCAAAACATCCTAATCATCATTAAGCTAACCTAATCCTGATTAACCTAACCTAACCACCCATCACATCCTCTAGATTTTGCCACTTGCACAAATAAATCAATTTATTGATTTATTAAATCCAACATTTTCCATCAACATGGCATCTTTGAGGAATATTCCCTCAAGTTTGAATTCAAAAACAAGTGGAAATGTACACCCAACAAAGCATTTATGAGGCTTTACATGTCTCTTACATGTCCCTTGCAAAGGTCAAACTAAACATTAACTCTCAAATTCAAATTTGAAATTTCCCCCTCTTGGGCACATTTCCCAAATCTTGCACACTCCTCAACCACTCACAAGTTGAAAAGTGGCCTCATCTCATTGGTCCAATATTTGTCCCACATTCATCCATTTGGCTATTTCTCTCATCAAAATAATCTATAAATGAAAGCTTCATATTTTATCAAATTCTCCACAAATCATTCACAAATCATCCACAAATCCTATGCAAAGTCACTCTCCTCATTTGAGAACTGATTTTTCCCATCTTACTCCATCAACATCATTGGAATTATATCATTTAGCTTATCTTAGCAAGGGTTGGGAAAGGGCTATTTTCCACAATAGCACCAATCCAATATGGAATAGAGATAGATCATGTTTGTTTCTTTCATGTTTGTAATTGATTTGTTTATAAAGCATGATGTATTATTCCATAGGAGCACTTATAGATATGCATGGCTTGGACTAACCCATTATTTAATGCGTATTTGGGGTTTAAGTGTTTGCAGATTTGTAGAGCTACACTATTAAAAACTAGTTATCAAAGGAGATGCAAAAAAAATACAATTTAATTTTAATTTAAAAAAAAAAAACATTTAAATCTATAAACAAAATCTCACAAATCAATAGTTTGGATCATCTTCAGGTTCCTAACAGTTTACCTACTATCTAGGTGTCAGAAAGTGAAGATTTTGTTCAAAATGTTACTTTCAATGTCAAGTTTGACCAAAAAGTGTAATCCATTATTGTGGGATAAAATTTTGTATGCCCCTTGAGGTGATTCATGCCCTGTGACATTAAATGGTCCCCTACAATGTTAAACTTTAATGCACTCCCTAAGGTGTGATTTCAAAAATAGTCCTGGTAGAGCTCTACCTAATTTTTTTAAAAAGCCTTGTCATGTTTCTAAGCTTCTATGCCCATGGGTAGGGTTTAGAGTTTAGGATGAAAACCCCCTTTTCAAAATCTCGCAGTCATACACCTTGAAGGTTCTATTTTTGTGTTGACCTGTCATGCCCAGTTGCCAGTCTTTTAAGTCGTAACTTGAGCCATTGAAGTCATTGTATCACTGACCCTTTTGTTTAGGTTTGTTAGTCATTGTGCTCTTGTTTATCATTTAATAATGCCTAAGTCAAACTGAAGTATTTTATGTTAAAAGACTTAAGTCCTAAGTCTTTAATCCTGAGGGTCAAGTTTCGTCAACCTAGTGGTCTCCCATTTTTTAAGACTAATGTTATTTGCATGTGTAGAATTGACCACCGTCCTATCGCAAGATCTAATCCTGGTCATTCCTTGCCAGCCCCACATGATTAAAATAATGGCTTAATAAAAGTTGTGGGGTCAATGGGCTATTGATGTGTGTACCATTGTACCTATGGGTCCTAGTCTTCAGTGTGGAGCTCGATGTTCTAAAGATTTGAGATCAATGGATGGAATCGACAGTGAGATTAAATCTCAGCCGCACCCCACTCACCCCGTGATATTAAAATAATGTTTTTTAATAAAAGTTGTGGGGTCAGTGGGCTGCTACCATGTAGATTCCATGATTGTTTGGAACGAGAAAAGGTGGGGCCCGAGGAGTGGATGATTTTGTGTCCAGTTGGAAAGCTCATGTTGGTTGATGGAATGGTGCACAATGATGATGTGAATTCAAACTTGGTTGACTTGATATTATCATTCAAAAGGCTATCTCACTCAGAGATCGATAGTGAAGATTCAAAATTGAAAGTACGACCATGGTATCCATTCTTGCTTCGCATGAGTGAGCAGTAATGGTAGAAACAACCTCCAAAGCTACCCACCTTCACTTGAGTTGGACATAAATGATTAACTATTTCTTGCATAATTGAGAGTTGCAAATAAATATGGAGCACACTTGAGATGAAAGGAGTATCTACATAGTTCAACATGATCAATATTAGGGTTTTCCTGTGATTAAAAGCCGCAAGTTAATCAAATGCAACTTTATCTATTTTATTCAAACTACCTAGGATTAGGGTTAAAATCCATGTTGTGATTTCAGTTGAATTAGCTTTTATGCTTTGTTTTAATTGCTTTTCTGAGGTATGAATTTTCTTGAAAAAATCACAATTTAGTCAAACCTTTCAAATTCTGCACCTTCGAGCTGAGCCCTAGGTTTGAATTGAGAAGTTAAGTCTTGAACCCATATTTTCCAAAACCATAATTTTATCTGAGCTAATTTTATTACCAATGGCGCCCAAAGCACAAACCACTAGCCCTATAACCTCACCCAGACTGCTATCCTAGGATATAGTTGACCAATTAAAACCCTCCACAAACAAGAAGGCTAAAGGAAAAGTTGTATTCTATGGTCATAGAATTACAAATAAATTAATGGATAAGCAATTGTTCCAACATTGGTTCAGGAAGAAAAATCTTGGGGTTCCTATCTGCAACCCTTGGAGACCGGACATGTGAAAGTTGGTAGTTCCCAATGTGTACATGGATGTAGATTTGTTGAAGGAAATTGATGCAAGATATGATCCAGTTGCCAGGATGGTCAGAACATTTGATGGAAAAGAGATGTTGAGGATAACAAGAGAAGATATTGCAAAGATTTTCTAACTCCATGAGTGGAGCAAAGATATAAATCCTCTTGACATGGATGTTTTTAGAAAGGAATATGAGAATACTAAGGTGCTACTTAGAACTTCAATGTTGCCTATGCACACCGCTAGCACCAGAATGGGGAAGAATCAAAAGAAAATAAAGATTGGTAGGGATGAACTTGAACCCTTCCCCATGAAATGTTTTACTAATTACTTCAAGAAGACTATGTATTCTTTGTGCCAAATCATTGGTTTCACTCCAATTGACACCCTGCCAAAGGAATATAGGTACATGGAATGCCATCTGCAACACCCAACCTTTAATGTAGTCTTTGATTACACCACATATTTGTCAGAACACATTCACAAGGGTTTGGTTGATCTAAAAAGTGGAAAGAATTGGATACCTTTTTGGTGGTACTCTTTGTTGATGCATATCTTCTTGCATAAGGGTGAGAAAATTTTTGAGGACATGACATTGAAGAAAAGGGAAGATGACATTGATCTACCTGTCCAATGTTGGACCCAGATTATGGACAAGGATGATCATAAATTTGATTATGTGGGTTTCCACAATGCCTTTGCCTCAAAATTGAGAAGGTTCCTAGTATATGAACCACCCTGTATCCCCAAGGAAATCTATGACTTCCTAAGGCCCATGGAAAAGAGAAGAAATTTGAATTTGAGTCACAATTGGGGAGACATAATCCCATATCCCTACATGAAAATTTTTAGAGTCTATGGCACCAATGTCATTCCATTTGTATTACCATGGGATGTGCCACTGAGGATTGGATTTTTGGAAATCATGAGACAATTGGGAGGATCTCAAATGGCACATGTTCCTGAGACATTGAGGAAGGGTTCATTCTTCCTAAAGTACACAATGTTTGCAGACCTTGTGATGACAAAAGGAGGATGGAAAAATTTATTGAAACTTCTTATACCTTACAACTTGAACACCATATGCCCAAGGAACCATGATCTAGAGGGTTTTATTGCAACACTAAAGGAAAACAATAGGAGTGGAACTTTCGTGCATAATTTTTACTATCCTGATGATGCAATTAGGAATGTTTTTGTGGACGTAAAATTCTACATTTGCTCAAAACAAACAACTATTAACATCGTTAGTAGACTTTAAGCAAACCGAATAAGGTATCCCTATGAAATAATGCATCAATGCTTCCAAATGCAAACAAATGACAAAAGCAAGCTAAATAAGCATATGAAAAACATGAAGTATATTTATCTCATAGTGGATTGGTGCTTCTTCAATGTGGAAAGAAGCCATTTCTGAATCCTTTCTAAGCTCCATGATGTGAAAATGATATGAAAATGCTATGAAGATTGTGAAGATGATGATCAAGAAGAAATGCTAACTTGGATGAGTTGTGGAGAGAGATACTAAGATTGTGGAGGAATAAAACAATAAAGGAGGCCTCTATTTATGACCAAGAAGGATAGAAGAATGCCAAACATGGAGGATGTTGGACTAAAAACCAACCAATAGGAAGGAGACACTTGTCAACTTGTGATAGGTTGAAGAATGAGCACATTTTGGTCAATGTTCCAAAGAGGGGGAGATTCAAATTTTGATTTGAGATTTAAATGCTAAGTTTGACCTTTGCAAGAGACATGTAAGACCTCTTAAATGCTTTGTTGGATGTACATATCAAATTGTTTTCAAAATCAAACTTGAGGGAATATTCCCCAAAGATGCCTTGTTGAGGGAAAATGCCGATTTTAATAAATGAATTAAAATGCTTTATTGGTGCAAGTGGGAAAAGCTAGAGGATGTGATGGGTGATTAGATTAGATTAATCAGGATTAGATTAGTTAAGATGATGATTAGATGTTTTTGACCTATTTGATTTAAATACTTTGATTTATTTAAATAAAAAAGGGATGGAATATGCATTTGGGATTTCAATTAAATAAAGTTTGGTTTATTTAATTAAAAGGGTGATGTGAGACTTAAATTAAACAAAGTTGATTTATTTAATTTAAATGGATAACCTTAGGAATGAATTAAATATACCTGATTTACTTGGTGAATGGATTTGATGAGCTTGATTTATTTAATGAGTGGATGAATATGAACTAATTAACTGCATAATGCTAATTTCACGTGTCTATAGTTTTAAACTTCTAGGAATAGGATGAGAGAAAAGCAACATATTTGGATTTCAATAAAATGGTGGATAATGTTAAGAAATCTAATCCTGACTATGACCCTATGCCAACTATAAGGGGTGAATTCAATAGGATTATGCATGTTATGAATAATTTTGAGAGCATTGTGGGAGTCTTTAGGGAAGAGCATGTGGTTACAGATAGAGGGAAATCAGTGGAAGTTGAGGATCCCAATGAAGTATTGGAGGAGAGACCTACCTACCAACCACCAAAGAAGATAAGGATTTAATCCAAGAAGGAGGAGATAGTGAAGAAGCAACAAAATTTTCCAACCCCTACTACATCAGAGGGGTCAAGGGTAATTTCTCTTGTAAGGGTAGTGCCATTACTTCCAAGAGGTGCCCCTCCTATTGTTATTGATATAGATTCACCCCCAAGAGGTCCCCCTCCATTAGAACAACCACCTATGAAGAAGCAAAAGGTTGAGGTGGAAAAGGTAGTTGACTATCTAGACACAGAGGAGGATGATATTCTCATTACTCCTGAAGAAATGCAACAAGGAATGCCTTCTCCTATTAGGGATGTTTCCTCAAGTTCAAGAGGAGATGGTATTAGAATTGGGAAGGTTGATCTCAGTGGCTTAAATAGTGTAGATGATTTGAGGCAAGAAGCATGTAAAGCATTCATGGAAGATGATTCTTTCATTGAAACAAAGGAATTTAGAGATTTTGTGTGGAGAGAAAAAGCTTTAGAGTATGCATAGTGGGTTGCTAATGAGAGAAGCTTACATCCCAAACTACTTGAAAGCATTATCCAAGCTAATGTGTGGAAGGAAATGAAGAAATAATTTTGAAATATGACAGCTAAAGAGGGTAGAGCCCTTGTACAGAAAAGTGGTGTGCTATAGCTACCCGAATGGGACATTATTGATGCAGTGGTATTGGATACCATAAGGAGGTTTGGGAGGACCTTATTTCAAATTGAGGAGTATAAGTTGGCTCTTCAAGTATCAAAATTTAGTGAAGAATGGGATGCCCTAGTTGTTTGGTCATTATCCCTGGGATCTAGGAAGCCAGTGGTTGTAGAACTAAGTGATTTTAGCAGGAAACTAGTTATAAAGAGAGTGACAGACACCCTAGTATTGGAGGCAACCAACATGGCAATAAATGTTGCTAAGTTCACAAAAGCAACAGTGGAGAACCTCACCATTGAAAGACACAGGTATAGAAGCAAATATAATGAACTTGTGGATGAATGTAATAAGAGTCGACAAACAATTTTTGAACTAGAAATTGAAGTAGCATTGTGGAAGCAACAAGTGGAAACATTGAGAAACCAGGTTCCATCCAGTTCAAGTCATACCACAGGTCTACCCCTCCTCCTCCACTAGAGAAATATCTAGCAATAGTTCCTTATAATATGGGTCAAGAGCCACTCACAGTTGAAGAGCCAAGCACATCGGATGCAACTCCATCTAATAAGCCCATGAGGGGGAAATTATTACAACAAATTGAGGTATGCAAGAAATTTCTTGAACAAGTGCATGACACAATGTATAAGAACAATTCCAAAAAATTTCATACTATTTTGAAGCACCTGAATAAAAAGATTCAAGGTAAATTGAATAGTGTTCATGCAAACTATTCTTTGATTTTGTGAGCAATAAAGTTATCTCAAAGGGATAAGGAATTGGCTGCCCCAATCCTAGGAAAATGGATTCCTAGGGCTGAGAATTCAAGAGATTCATGGCAATTAGGGCTAGGCAGTAGGAGGATAGATATCTAAGGGTGGTCCCAACTTATAAATTTGTTAGTGAGGTTAAGGAATACAAGTTTCAAGGGTATGCTTCCCCATTAGAACAAAGACTAAGAGAATTGAAGGACAAGTATGATGAAGCATATTTGACATTGTTGCTTGATATTTAGCATACCTATGAGGAGGTAAAATCCTTGCAAATGTGGAAGGACCAGGTGGACACTACAATTATCTCTCAAACAACTCTTATTTTTCAGAAGGTTGACATTGATATACTGAAAGATGCTTTGGACAAATTGTCTTTCATCATCAACTTTCTTGAGGATTTTGATAAGGAATCCAATTCACTAACGATAAAGTACTTTCCATATAGGATGAAGATGGTTGAAATCATTGATTTCAATTATCCATCTGATGTTGAATATGAGCAGTGGAAGAGAATATTTATTGATGAATTGAATTTGTGAATACGGGGATGGAGAATACATATACTCGATCAAGTATAGTACAAGTTTGGTCTCAAAAATTACAATGTATAAAGATATGTTTCTCCTGATTCAAGGTATAATAAATTGGTGCTGGCTAGTGATGACCTAGATTGATACTGATGCTGATTTGGACATTGGTTCACCTTTGCCACCTTTACACAATTTTTGAAATTTTTCTCGATGGAATGAATTTGCTACAATGGTAAGAAAGTTATTCCTTTCCAATAAAGTGGCTTTTGGAAGGTGGTTTTATTTTCTTCAATAAATGGATAATCTTTGTCTCATGTGTGTTCCCTCCAATTGAAAATGTAAATATAACTGCAAAAGGAATGTGTGTTGTAGCAGTCAAATTAAAATGTGACATGTGTAATTTTGGCCGAAAGCTTGTTTTTCTCCCTTGTTCTTATAAAAGGGAATTGATGGCCATTAGTATGAGTCTCTTATTGAATTTTGGATCTGAATGATGCAAATTTTGAACACAAAGAGAACATATTAAAAGTCTGTATCTTAAGTTTTGAGTCTAGTGAGTGAATTTTATTAATTGTATGTTTTCTAAACATACCTAAGTAATAATGAAAATCCTTAGAGTTTATCATCCCTCCAGCTACAAATTGTATCTGAATTATTAATGAAAATACGATCAAGGATCATTTCATTAATCTTCATTGTCATTGTGCTTTGAATCATTTTTTATTTTAGGCTCTGATTTAATGGATCAGTTAAAATGTTTTGAGTAAGTCATGAATTCGTATACTTGTGTAGTGGATTTGACAAGTAGTGGTAAAATCTGAGTATTAATTTGTGAATTGCAAGGAAATTTCACATAGATTATGGATGTTTAGGATTAAATTCACCTTCCAGTTTAGTTTTCTTTATTTTGACTCCTGGCCCATAGATATGGGATTGATCTTAAGTATTGTATGCATTTCCTATGGTTTTGGTTATCTAATTTGAGAACAACTACTTTATAATCAATCTACCTTTTGTTGTGGTTGGTGTTGTATGATATTCTCAACTTTATTGTATAATGTGTGAGATAATTTTCTAGATGAATTGTAGGATATACATTGTCCAGGATCACCCTCCCGGGTCTTGCAGAGCCCGAAGTGTAGGAGAGGAATCATTATTGCTTCATCTCGTTCGTTGGCCAACTATCTCTCAAGTATTCAAGAATTGAGCCTGGCAAGCTCATAAGTACTTGGTGAGATCTGATTGGTTCTTTAAAAACAACCAACAAGTCCATAGACTTAGCATAATGGAGCTTGTTGGTCTTTGAATTTGAGCATTTTTACATGGCCACATAGCATAACATATCTTGCATGCCAGTGGAGCCATGTGTTTCATGAGTAAACTAGCATAACACAACTTGCTAGCCTTGTGAAACCCATCATATTGTATTGACACCTAGCATAACATAGCTTCCTAGCCATTATATGGATAACATGTTAACAAAGACTTCATGTTTGGATAAGGCCTATTTTTTATAATGAATCCATAATTATAATACTACGTCTTGTCTAAAATCCAAATAAAAACATCAGTTGACAATTGTGTGTTGCATATGATAAACTATAGATTTCCAAACATTGAACTTGTTCTATATCCTACATTTGATAGGGTTTCTAAAAAACATTGGTTGTAATTCATTTTTCATATTTTTCCAAATTTACGATAATTATGTTTACCCCATTCTCTTTGTGGGCCATATGAAGATGCAACACATAATATTGATGGCATGATTATGATGTTTTTGAGTATGAGATATTCCACTTTAAAAAACACATGTTTTGCAACTTGCACTTCACAAGGTACCCAAAATAAATGAATCTTTCTAACTTGTATTGTACAACAATGTATTCTTTCTTCCCATTAACAACAAAAAAGGTGTTTCTGTTAAATTTCAATTACACACCTACATATACACAATTAAAAAACCACTGGTTTTGGTACCTTTTTAATTGTAATTTAAAAAATATTGTGTGGCTAGTGGTGAGAATAAGTTATTTTAAATACAAGTTAACTTGTAGCCATCTATTCTTACATTTCCCATCATTTTATTTTTGTATATTCAACATGATCTTGGTAAAACTATGAACTATAGTTAAGGAAGGGATTTCAAAAGCTAAATTACTCACATTTTATTATAGAGAAGTAAACCCCAATTTATCGATTTCAACCTTCATTAATGTGTGCTAAATTTTAATATCCATATAAATTGCGAGTGTGTTATATTCTATGTTGTCTTCGATGAGAAGCCATCACTTCCTAGTGTAGATTATGTGTAGAGTCTGTGGGAATTGAAGGGTGACATTAGTATCTATTTGCACTCTAAATTCTAATAATTATTGTTTTTCAATAAGATAGTGTTTAAAAATGAAAATGTACAAATTAATTATAGGTTGGAAATCACTATGTGCTGTGAATTATATCATTCAGCTTGTTCATAGGTAAAGGTGGAGAACATAGTGAGGAGTTGGAGGTGGGAGATATATCAAACAAATGAAATTGAGGTGATGTGTGAGTAACCAATAATTAGGTTTTTACGTGTATGGTATTTTAAAATAGTATGTGGGTTGAAAGTTGGAAAACACTATGTTTTATGCAACCTACAATTTTATAGACAATATGAATTAATGAAAAGTTGTTATTTAGATATTTTGAACGTAATGAATTTCACCTTCAAAAATTATTAAAACTCATAGAGTGAAAATTGCATTTGATTTTCTTCATATGATTGAAAAGGAATGCTTGCTTACTCTCGATAATGCAACAAATTTAAGAACTTTGACTATTAGTAAAATTTCTCCACGATGGAGATTGTAAACCACAATGTGTTTTGGAAACCTTGTTAAAATATGGGTTAGAAAACATGTAGGGTTTTAAAACTATATGTGGGTTGTAGGTTGCATAACATTATAAAAAACTATGTGCTATGCAACCCACAATTTTATAGACAATATGAATGTAATCAAAAGTTGTTATTTACATAGTATGAATGCAATAATAGATAGCTTGAAAATTTCTACTGTAGATCACAAAACCCCACTTTACCAGTTTTATCTTTCGTTAACGTGCACGCTAAATTTTCAAATTGCACCCCACAAAGCCCAAAATATGAGGTCAACATATATTTTTAACATAAATGGGAAAACTATCAACACCATTTAAATAATCCAGTAGCCATTTTCATTCTACCACACAATAATTAGAAATCTACCAAAAAAAGAAAACCTTGATGCATTGTTTCCTATTCTCTATCATGAATATTTATATTGCCTACAAATAGATGGTGTGAACATGAAATTCACAAAATTAAAAAAACCTCCACAGAAAAGCACACAAACAAGTCTAGAACTTCATGCAACCAAAGACACCGGTTGTTCTCCTTAGGAAACTACACATAAGAGGCCACCAAATGTCGTTTACCAACATACTTGCAAAATCCGCTGAATATAAATGAAAAACCCTTTTCACAACCCACCCTTCACTCATTTCTCAATAGTTTGTGTGTAGAATGGGAAAACAACAAAAAATTGTAGCAAATATACATACATGCTAATTGTATACTATCATTTTCCCTTCCAAATGGGTATCCAACACAAAAAATAACTCTCCTTCTTCCTCCAAATACCTACAACTCCCTTGCGAGCTCCCCAAATTTCAACGAAGCTTTCATAATTACCAAAATGATTTCTTGATTTTCAGAAACATTTTTTTCTTAATTCCAAATGCCATTTATCAATGGACTTACAAACCCCACTGAATATAAATGAAAATCCCTTTTTGCAACTCACCCTTTGTTCACTTTTTTGTAGCCTATGTAGAATGGAAAAACAACAAAAAATTGTGGTAGATATACTTACTTGCTAATTGCACGCTATCATTCACCCTTCCAAACAGGTCTCCAACATAGAAAATGGCTTCAAGCTTCTTCCTCAAAATGCTTGCAACTCCCTTCCTAGCTCCCTAAGTTTCAACGAAGCTTTTGTTACGACCAAAATGGTGAGATTTTGGGATTTTCAAAACATTATTTTGAAAACATGTTGCTGTATGCCATCACATCCATATTTTTGTTAAATAATTTTTCAATGTACACTATCACATGATGGTAATCGCTAATAGCACAGGGCTAAACATCTGTCCACCAATCTTATCTCGTCATGATGCCATCATATGAGGGGGTGGGGCATGATGTTATTATGTCTTATACATTAGTTTTGTTGGGAATAATAGCTTTTTCCTACAAGAATTGTTGGGGACAATCATATACTCTAAATTCAAGAAAGACTATGGTCAGTTGGAAATGAAATTCAATCTCCAGGTTGAAAATGCTAAGCAAACTCCGCATCCTAACTTGTGAAGACCTGGACTTGAACTAAGAAATTTGATACTTACAGGCATAATAGTTCATTTTCCTCACTTTCCCAATTGCCTCTTCACAATTAATTGCATCGCCATTTGTGTGCTTACCCATTTTTGCCTCGCCCATAATGTCTATGTTAAGAAGAATCCTTGTGCCATAGAAGAAAGTACCCTTTTCTTGACATGGGATTAATTTAAGATAAAATGGACTTAATGAGGCCTTAATCTAGTGTTGTGAGGCATTTTATGCATCCACATTAGGTCTTGGACCCTTTCAAATTAAATAAAATGCTTTTAATGACATCTTGTGAAGGTGTTGTAAAACATTTCTACACTTTTCTAGACTCTATTTATTATAATTCATCTAAATATTACTTTTTTATTCATAAACAAGTCCTATTTTGAAGTGTTGTAAAGTCTTGTAATAAGATTTCACACTTTTCTAGGAACATATTGACTATTTATACCTTTTTCATGCTTTATTTGGCCCCTTTATGCCCTCATATGCTTTAATTAAGTGTATTTTTGAATATTATCTCAACAAACAACATTAAGTACAACATATTTCTCAACACATATTTTCAGGTCCTAGGTGGGACCCATTTGCATGGGTGGCAAATGAGTCCCCCTTGGCTCCAAATTCAAAATATTTTAAATTTCCTTTCAGGTTTTTATTCAAAATCACTTGATGTTGGCTTGTGATGAGCTATGAGTGGTTAACCAAGGCACAAGTGTGTATAAATAATTGATTTTCACCTCATTTTTGCATCTTCCTCCACCCTCCATCTTCCATCTCCTTATCTCTCATTCATCTCTTAATCTCATTCACATCATTCATTCATGAAGTCAAGCAAGTTAGGGCTTTCACTTTGTAAGTCATTAATTTAGCTTCCTAAGACATCCATGGGAAGATTCTACATGTTTTGTTGTAGAATTTCAAGATCAATCATCATGGAAAGGTAATAAATTCCATTATTGCATGTTTCATTCCATTATTTCATCATTTTGGTTTAATTACCCAAATGGAGTTTGACCAAGGCAAACCCGGGCCATGCCTTAACATTCAACATTTCTTCTTCTCTTCTTGTGTGTTTATAGATTTAGGTCCTTTGGAAGCTTGGAAATCATTTTAGATGAAGTTGCAAAGTTGTTAAAGTCCTCTCTTCATTCAAAAAGTCAGAATATAAACAAAATCTCATTTTCAGACTCGTAAATTAGAGTTTAGGAAGCGGATACCTGTAGAACATCAAAGTGTAGATCAAAAGCTTCAGAATCCACCTTTGAAATTTTAGAAATTCAAAAATGGACTCATTTGAACACCATGTGTGGTGAATGAGTCCCAACCCAAGGTGAGTTTTTGGATTTTTACATTTTTAGATACCCTTTTGTCAGAAACGAGTTCTGGTACAATTTGGCAAAACTGGGATTGATTTGCCTAGAATGGTGAATGAGTCTACCCAGGCTTGAAAATAAACATCAACAACATTTCAAATGTAATTTATAGTCTACATCAAGGTTCTAGGTGCACATTTTCAGTCTCATTCATTTTTGTTACAATTTTCCATTCATTTGTAGGTGATTTTGCATTACACAATGTGTTTTTAAACAAGTTGTTTTCCTTTAGTTTCTAGGCATTTTGCATCCTTTTTCCATTCATATCACACTAATCTTTGAATTTAAACATATGCCATTTTTGGACTCGTCTTTCTCCTTTTAGGTGAAAAACCCTAGAAGTGTTGGAAAGAAAGTAGGTCCCAAAAATCTAGGTTTCAATCCCAAGTCCTCCGTTCAATTTGTGTACAACTTTTTCACATACTGCTCTCTCCTTGTTGCACTCGCCTCCTATGAAATCATCAGGTCAGACAAAAACCTTGCAATTGCATCCTCATAGCCTTGCTTTGTAGCCTTGTAAATATTGGTGCAAGTACTGCTCTGTGGAACATTAGACAACTGGTCACTCCTATAAATAACACAAATTTCCCCCAAAAAAGCTAGGTAGCTGATCAAATGTTGGAGAAGACCTTGCACAAAATTGTTGTTACTTAGTTTAGCATTATTTTGATCTCAGGAAGAGTAGATGGAATTTTTCATCACGTTAGGTAGCAGGTAAGCCAACCCCAAGGAGGATCTGGTTTTGACTCCCTCCTGAGAATAGACCACTTCCACAAACTCATTCAAAAATACCCATACCATGAGTGTGCGGTCGTTGGCCACAGTAATTCTAAGAAGCACATCTCCATCCAAAAACTCGTGGACCACAACCTCAAACTAGAAATTGGGATTGGGTTCATCAAAGACTCGCACGCTACACCACTGAACCACATTTCCTCCCTCCATGGCCTTCGCTACAAATGACTTCATCATGCATCTCCAACTATCTGGTGCAAAAAAATTGTTGGCCTAGAACTCATCTTCAACCGTCTAGTTGTCAATTCGCCATCCTAATCTCTCATAGCTCTCACTCTGTTGCCCGCCTATGGAAACAAGAGACTCCACTTGCTCAACAAGAATAGCCGCTATACTTGTGTTGCCTAGTAAAGTGGCTCTTTCGCACACTTACAAGTCGTTGCCATGATCTCGGTGTCCATAACAATCCACCAATGAATATCTTGTTTGGCTAGGGAAAACAAATGGGAAAATGCATACAATTTATCGAGCGCTTCGTCTACTTTGCACAGAGACTACATCGATGCCTTATAGGAAACGAGCAAAAGCTCAAATTTTGTAGGTAAATTGGGCACCACAGCTTCTAAAAAAGACAAAGGGGCTTCCAATCATTTGACATCCATGATATTGAAGGAATATTGGTTAGGACTCTGCAACATCAATGCTTGAATTGAGCATACTAGTTCTTTCATTCCCAACTTCATGTGTCGTGGTTTATGAATGAATTCCATGTTAAGGAAAATTAAGAATGTCTAGAAAAATATAAAACATTTCTAGAATTCTTCCATAAAGTTGTTCTAGAAAAGAACATTCTAGGGGTTTAGAGTTATCTAGAAATCCAGAAGCTTCCAAGCTTCAAAGTTTTTGTAGCTATATATATGTGATTGGAGAGAGTTGTTCTACACAACATTTTGGATTGAATGTAATGGAAGTCAGATATATATCTTTTCAACTCTATTTTTTCCTTGTTTTATCTTGTTTCCAGTAGCTGTCACATTATTTTTATATTATTTTTTGGGCCTATTTTTACATGGTATCAAAGTAGAGTTCAACTAGAAATATATTGCTAGAGTGGTTTGTTTGTAGGGCTGTTATATTGTTGGAGTATTGCTAGATTGATATTTGTTTGAAGGTTTATTTTCTTGCTAACATGGGCTCTTCAAATGAAGTTTTTCCTATCTTTCATGGAAGTGGTTTTGCAGATTGGAAGATTGCAGTCAAGAATGCTTTGAGAGAGAAGGCTTTATGGAGGATAGTGAATAAAGAAATTGGGGAGCCTCAACAAAATGATAGAGAAAATGAGTTGTGGAAATTAAAATTGGAGCAAGCAAGAGGTATTATTGGTAAGGCTTTGAGCCCTGGAATCTGAATAGAAGATTTGATGATGTTGATAATCCAATAGAGCTATGGGAGAATTTAGAGAGAGATTATAAAGATGCAAAGATTGCTAGCATGTTTAGTATAGAAGAAAAATTGATGAACTCATATCCATTTGATTTTTGAAAAAATGACTGATTACTTCAATGAAGTTACATTTTTAAATGCTCAGTTGAAGAAAATAGGTGTTGAATATGCAAAAGAATATTTTCAATTGATTGCAATGGTTGAAAGTAAGTTTCCCTAGCCATATAAGGTATTTAAGGAATCGGAGAAAAGGATTCTTCAACTAAATCCCAATACCCCCCAACAAAATTTTGATGAATTTTGCAAGTCTGTTTTAGATGAAGAAGTCCAACTTATTAAAGAAGGATATATTAAAAAGAATCATGCATTTGTAGCTAAGGGTAAAGAGTATTCTAGAAATTTTGATAAAAAAATGAATTGGAAAAACAAGTCTAGAAATGATGATGGTTCTAACCACTTTTCTAGAAATGATGGTGCAGAAAACGAAGTTGGAAGAAAAGCCATTATTTGCAGGTATTATGGAGGTGAGAATCACATGGAGAAATTTTGTTTGAAGAATAGGGACAATGAAAGGCATCAATATAAGCCTAAGCAAGAAAGGTTTAATGATGGCAAGATGGATAAAAATAGCTTTCTAGTCGTGTCCTTTCAAAAGCAAGGTAAAGGTATGGAGGTAACTTCTAGACCAACAAATAAATCCACTATTGAAGGGGGTTATTTTTCTTCATATTTTAATAAAGAATGGATTCTAGATTCAAGAGCATCTTATCACATGACTAGAGTAGATCTTTACTTGTTGATTTTAATGAAGAAACAAATTTAGATCAAGAAATAACTATTGGAAATAAAATGAAGCTTCCAATTTTAAGAACAAAAACTGTTAATGTGACAATGGGACTTTGAAAAATGTTTTATTGGTAAAAGGGTTAGGGGTAAATCTTATTTCAGTATATAAAATTGTTGAAGTTGGATATGAGTTTGTTGTCACTCTTGATCAAGTTATTATTAGAGATAGAAAAGACTCAAGCAATATAATTGCTATTGGTAAAGTTGATAATGAAGAGAGTCTATTTAAATTTGTGGGGTTTGTTGATGATGAATACACACTCTCTCATGCTTTTGGCATGCTAGACTTGAACATATAAATTATAGAAAATTACACGACATGATTAGAATGGATATGGTTAGAGGATTAACAAAAAAATCAGCTTCTAAAGGTGTGTGTGAAGGATGTGTGTTAGGGAAACATCATTGAGATCCTTTTGATTTAGGTAAAGCATGGAGAGCTAACCATCCATTGCAAATCATTCATAGTGATTTATGTGAACCAGATTATCCTTCACTTTTAGGTGTCAAGTATCTTCTCACTTTTATTGATGATTACAACAAGAGAGTATGGGTTTATTTTCTTGAAAGAAAAAATGAAATATTTCAAGTTTTTCAAAAGTTTAAGGCATTAGTTGAAAATCAAAGCGGAAAAATAATTAAATGCTTAAGGACGGATAATGGGGGTGGATATTGCAATTATACATTTGAGTCATTTTGTGAAAATTATGATATTAAGTTGCAAAAACAATTACTTATACTCCTCAGCAAAACATGGTGGTTGAACGAATGAATATAACTCTTTTAGAAATGGCTCGTTGTATGTTGCATTTTAAAAGTTTACATAATAAATTTTGGGGTTTGGCTATTTCTTGTGCTGTGCATATTGTAAATAGAATCCCCACCAAAGCTCTCACAAATATCACCCCTGAAGAAGCATGGAGTGGTAGGAAACCTCCAATTGGGTATTTTAAATTATTTGGGTGTATCAAGCTTGGGCACACATTCCTGATGAAAAGAGACAGAAGTTAGAACCAAAGAGTCACAAGTGTTTGTTTATAGGTTACAGTGAAGAATCAAAGGCTTACAAGTTATATGATTTGACAACAAAAAAATCTGTTAGTAGAGATATAAATTTTGATGAACATTGACAACTTCTAGCCACTTCTTCTCACTTTACAACAACTAATGCTCCTATATCAATGAAGATGAAGTGTGCACTAATGAAACAACTAATTCTTCTGAGAAACCTATTTTTTCAAGTAGTGATGATGAAGAAGATGACATTTCAGCTAGACAAAAGAGGAGTGTTGAAGAAATCTATACGCAAGGCCCAAAGAACCAACTAGGGAATGGTAGTGATCTCATGGCCAAAGTATTGTAGATTAATGACCCAAACTCATATGAGGAAGCTAGATGGAAGAAAGAATGGGAGCAAGCTATGAAAGGAGAATATGATGCTTTGGTGAAAAATAAAACTTGAGAATTTGTGCCTCTTCCCAAAGGTAAGAATGTGATTGGTTGCAAATGGGTTTATAATTTTTTTTTATATCAGATGGTGCTATAGAAAAATTTAGAGCTAGATTGGTTACTAAGGGATTCAATCAAAAAGAGGGTGTTGATTATGAAGAAACATTTGCTCTTGTCATTAAAATGAATACAGTTAGAATTATTCTTTCTTTGGCTGCAAGTATTGGATGGCATGTTCATCAAATGGATGTCAAAAATGCTTTCTTAAATGGAAATTTAAATGAAGAAATATATATGGATCAACCACTAGGCTTTGTAGATCAACAACATTGTAATATTTTTTTCAGATTAAAGAAATCACTTTATGGACTTAAACAAGCACCAAGAGCTTGGAATGAGAAGATTGACAGGTATTTTCAGCTTCATGGGTTTAAAAAATGTAAATCAGATCTAAATCTTTATGTGAAGATAGTGCAGAATGAAATTATTCTTGTTGCAGTTTATGTGGATGATTTACTCATAGATGGACCAAATATTGGGTTGAATAATGATTTGAAATTAGATCTTAAAGGGGCATTTCATATGAGTGATTTGGGTGAACTCAATTATTTTCTTGGCTTGCAAATTAGTAGGCTTCATGATGGGTTGTTTATTTTTCAAACAAAATATGCTTTTGATCTTTTAGAAAAATTGAAAATGCTTGAATGCAAGCCAACCCCTACTCCTTTCCAATCTGGAGTTGAGCTTACTAAGGAATGTACTTCCAAAAAGGTGGATGCTACTTTATATAGACAACTCATTGGTAGCTTGGTTTATCTAACACATTCTAGACTAGACATTTGTTTTGTAGTCGATATGGTATCTATATTTATGTAGGAATCAAAAGAAAGTCATTGATTGGCTGCCAAGAGGATTTTATGATACATTCATGGAACCATTTACTATGGAATACATTATAGTTACAAGTCCTCAGTTTCTTTGATTGGCTTTACAGATTCAGACTAGGGTGGTTATATATATGATACGAAATCTACTGGTGGTTATGTTTTCAATCTTGGATTAGGGCTTATTACATGGAGCAACAAAAAACAAACAATTACATTATTATCTTCTTGTGAAGTAGAATATATAGCAACAAAAGAAGCTAGAAAGGAAGTAGTTTGGATTCGAAACCTTTTATTTGAGCTTGGTTTTGCAAAGAGTTCAAC
The DNA here is from genome assembly GCA_007258455.2 of Sequoia sempervirens. Classification (NCBI taxonomy): domain Eukaryota; kingdom Viridiplantae; phylum Streptophyta; class Pinopsida; order Cupressales; family Cupressaceae; genus Sequoia; species Sequoia sempervirens. The sequence goes on along the minus strand of VDFB02362577.1, from coordinate 109,230 downwards.
TACTACTTTGTATTGTGATAATCAAAGTGCTATACAAGTTGCAAACAATCTTGTTTTCCATGCTAAAACAAAGCACATTGAGATTGATGTTCACTATATCTGGGATCTTGTTCAAGCAAATTTTGTTAATCTCCAATTTTGTCCAAATGAAGACCAAACAACATATATATTTACTAAAAGTATGCTTGAGGCCACATTTTTGAAATTACAGGGTATGTTGGGCATGATTGAGGTGAACATTAAGGGGGGACAGTAATATAATGTTTCCCTCTCCTTTGTATTTTCTTTGTATTATTCTAGCCAATCTTAAGGGGGGATGTTAAGGAAAATGAAGACTTTCTACGAAAATACAAAACATTTCTAGAAGTCTTCTATAAAGATATTCTAGAAAAGAACATTCTAGGGATTTAAAGTTATCTAGAAATCCAAAAGCTTCCAAGCTCCAAAGTTTTTGTAGCTATATATGTGATTGAAGAGAGTTTTTGTACTTTGGAGAAGTGAAGAGCACAATATTATTTTATCTCATGACCGCGTGATTAGAGAATGAAGTTAAAAGGATTAATGTAAATAGCAAAGAATGTTCCCACTATCCAGCCACCAATGGTGCATTTTCCTTGTCTAGGCAAACTGAGCTCTCCACCTAATGAACACCCAAATAAGAATATTTGCTTTAGCAGAGTTTTTCAAAGAAAATTTTTCAAAAGATTTAGTTGGCATTTTTTTAATGTTCTAATAGTAAATTTATAGATTTATGTTTTTTTTGTTTTTAGTTCTACATTTATTATGAGGAATAAATGATGTAATTTTGTATAAATCTATATGTATATTTTTAAATTAATCATTATTTTATTCTTATATATATATTTTAATATATTCATCTTATTTATGTATTTATTATACTTATTTATACGTAGATATAGTAATTAAATGTTTAGATATAATTATTTAACTATCTAAGGTTAGTTCCAAAGTCTTATGGTTGATTTAAAGGTCATGGACTTCACCCTTCCCTTTCCAAAATTCAAATTCAAGTTCAAAATTTAGTTGGCTAACCTTTTTTAACTTTTCCATCTTTAGTTCACTAAGTAAACATTTTTCAAAATTCAATGTTATGTGCTAAAATTTAAGGGAATTAACTAACATTCATTTTACACATCTTGGAATTCAAAAGTTCTCTCATTATGGGACATTATAAGAGTAATCAATGCTGAACTATTTGGTGTTGGTGCAATAAAAAGAGTAAGGAATTTGTATACATCATTATAGGACCCCTCTTACTATCTTTAAACTTTTGTAAAAATTTTAAGAGCCGACCTTAAATAAATCATCTCCATGTGATACAACAACAACATTTTATCAAGTATTTCTAAATATCACTGGACTGGTCTTATATGAGAAAGTAACAAAGTAGTAAAAGAAACATTCAATTGAACAATAGAGGAGAATTTTACATTGTGTAAGATAAAGTCTAGATGTAGATGACAATTTTGCGATTGCATACTTGATCGAACTAAAACACACATATAGCATGAGTTTTGAGACATTCACTAACAAATAAATCACATTTTTTCTAAGTAGATGGGAATTTCATTTCAAAATATTTATCATTAAAACACATGCTTGGGTCATTGAGCTAGGTACCCTTATTCATTGTATCTACTTTCCATACTTTGAAATTTAGTTTCAAAATACATCAAACCTTATTATCCACTTATTTAGTCTAGGTTAATTTATGGTTGTGTGTGCATCTTATTGAATTTGCCTAGATCAAACTTGGGAAAATTTTATTTTTCTTTGTGAAAGGGATTTTGGATTTATTGTATGAAGATATAATACATTTCCTTAAATTAATATAGTTAATTAAATAAAAACATAGGAATCAATATAAATTAACCTAGATTATCTGTGCAATTGAAAATGACAATAAGAGAACAAACTAAGATAACCTAAATGTATCTATCATAATCAAATAGAAACACCCAAGATTAGATTAATTAAGAGACAAAAACAAATGCAAGCATGCAATGACACCTATATTATTCTCTTAGTTGCAAGTTATTAAAGTAGGTTTTTCTAGATGCTTAAATGATGTTTTTTTCTCAATTATACAACATAATATTGTATTCAAAATATTGATAAAAATGGCTTATGATACCTCCAATTCATAGAATTTTAGAGGATTGGATGGAGGCTAGGATGCAAAGGAAAGATCAGTGGCTCAAAATAGATGATAACTCTCAAGCAAGGAGAGTTGGAGAAATGGAAAATGGGGATTAGTTAGAAAGAGTGGCTCAAAGATTGTAGGAATATCAATGGTGGGGATTGGATATGGGAGATAGTGGATGGTGAGGATTTGATGAGGTACTATAAGGTATCTTGGAAGAATTTTAAAAAAGGTAAAATTTGGAGGGATTTTAAATTTGGATTTATTGAAAAGAGGTAGACTTTTCCCTTTCCCCAAGTACCTAAGCAAAATTAAAAATCAAGGAATAGAAGCTTTGTTCATATCCTTGAGTACCACTTGTCATGTACATTTATGTGCATGCTATTACAAGTAGATCCTCATGGAAACTTGGATGGGTCAAACCTTAGGTTAATCATTAATAATTCCATGTGTGCATGATTAAAGGATAATTACTTATGATAATATGGATTAGGATGGATAATGAAAAGAGGAAAAAAATGGAAAAATTAAATAAATAAAAAATATTTATTTAATTTAGGAGGAAGGGGGATAAGAGGGCTAGGTAAATAATTTTCAGATAAATATTAACCAAGATTAGAATTTATAGATGAATAGAAGAAATTATTTTAGATGATGAATAAGGATGATGGTACAAGAGGGAAATATTAGTTAAATAATAAAATAATATTTAATTGATATAGAAGTAGGGAACATAGATAATTGATCGCATGTGAATGATCAATTACGAAAAAAATAATCAAAAGTGACAAACTGTCAATTTTAGGTATCTACATTTTGCCCCTCTTTAAAATCATACTAAATAATCTTATTTCAAAGAAAAATAAAATGTAGGCCATTTGAAGAATTAAGGGGAAAATAATATGGTCGAGTGTAGAAGAAATAGGAAAACTATGATAGATAGATGAAAAGGACATAAGTAACCTCTCAAAACGAGAAAATCTAAGAAAAAATAGATAGAGGAAAAATAAAGATAGAAAAAAGAAAAATAGAGAAAAATGAAGTTGAAAGGAAGAAATGGGAGAAAAAATATGGAAGGGGTAAAATTCTATTCATTTTTACCCTAGCCAATAATGAGTTTAAGAGGAGAGAAAAATAATAGAAGGAGAAATATGGAGAGCATTCCAATTGATGTTCATTGGGCATAGTGAGTAAGGTGATACAAGAATCCAATAGAGTGAGGGCTAGTGGTAAGTACACTTAACCTAAGTATTTAATACATTTTAGGGTCATTAATAAGGGTTATAGTAGATTAAATGACAACCACTAAAGCAATACAAATATGAATTGATAGATATGTTAAGGGTTCGAGTGGCTACATTAGGGATCACAGTAATTATGGAGCCAATCATCAACTCTATCAGATTTGGGGTAGTTGTGCTATATCATAGCAATTGTGTAGTCACAATGATTACATAAAATGACAATTGGATAAAACTTTGGTGATTGTGTATAAAGACATTTAATAGTTGCACTAAGTATGGGAAAATAGGAATCAATGGCTATGTGAGGTGCCAAACATATGCATTGGGTAACTTATGATTATTCTTGGGAGGGGAAAAGGTGTAAAGGGGAATGGGGATGCATAGAAATAGATAAGTTAAAATAGATTGAGGAGGACTAATGTGTTTTATGAAATTTTATGCAAGAGAAATTAAGGGTGTTGGAGACACAAGAGAAGAGGTTGGGGTTGTTGAGCTTTGTGGCTAGCTTGCATGATATAGATTGAATGACTCTATGATCTTGTGGGTTTGAGTACATGGAAAGGATTTATACTATTTGAGTGCACCAAGTAATTCTCACAACACTAGCAAAGAGATGCATTAAGAGATGAGCACCTTCCATCTCCTAACTTGGGAGATGAAAGCGAATCTTGAGTACATCTAGAGGATACCATGGGTATTGATTTGGACTTGAATAGTATATTCATCAAGCATAGATGTGGACACAACATTACAATGAATGTTCAGGAGGGTAGACCTCCTATGGAGAGGGATGGTTCTATAGTTCCATTTAGTGATGACAACCCTTGTTAGTGGTGTTAAATTTCTTGAAAAAATAAAATGACCTTTCCACATTGGGCTCGTTGATTATGTAGTAGATATGGTGGAGAGAAGGAAATAATTTGCATGGGGAACTTCTATGCTGACCCATTTATACAAATAATTACATTTGGTTATGTATAGGGATGGATGGAGTCTGGGGCATGTGACACCACTTCAAGTTTGGGAATGGGAGCTCATTGTAGTGATCTAGTTGATTAGTGATAGGGTTTCAATGGACTTGAGTGCGATATATATATTTAGCTAGTAAATTATCATCAAGTATAGATATACGGGTGATATGGAGCCTAGAAATCAACTTTGAATGATCTACAACAAGAATATGTAGTTTGGAGGCCATGAAGGGAGGGAGAGGGATGGCTAGATGATGTCAAATACCTATGCTATGTTATGATTGAGTGTTATCTCATTGGGAAGTATCCCTATATTATTGAGAGATACAAGCCTAATAGAGTGCAAAGGTAGTTTAGATTATTCTAGAATTTACTAGCTAGACCCTATGTTTTTTTCTTGTCTCTAGAAAGCCTGGGGAAATGGTGAACATTGAATGAGAGGGATGCAATTGATTAGAACTAGAGTGTTATGTAGAGATTGGGATGATCAAGAGGATGTCACAAATGTAAGAGAGATGCCAAAATATAGGCATTGGTTGAGGGAGAATTTCCCACTAAGATTAATATTACCATGGTAGAGCACACTATAGGATCATATTAGTGAAGTTGTTAGAGAGGTGAGGTGTGGTGGGTAGGAGAAGGTTTGTGAAAGGAGGGAGATAATGGATCTTAAAGGGAGGTACAACAATGTAGTAGTAGGATAAAGAGCTATGGAGGAGGAGGATGAGTGGTTTGATCATGTTGATATGGAGGTAGAGGTCAGAGAGGTGGAGGGAAGAGAAAATAGAGAGGTTGTAGGGGGGAGTGGTAGGATAAGTAGTAGTAGTGGCACTCAAGCTCATCTAGCTCAAACATAGTAGGACAAGGATAGGAACAAAGACCACTACAAGGAAAACCACAAGGATTCCTATAGGTGCAACGAGAGGGAGATGAGGAGGATAGATTAGAGTTGAGCATAACTTAGGCCTTGAGCAAGAAGATGCCCTAATATAGGAGAGTGACTGGTTGCAAGGAGATAGGGACACTCTATAGATAAAGCATAATAATCTTTAGGTGGAGAAACATGGTGGTTTTGAATAGGGTCAGGCTAGTGACCAAAATAAAATGTGTATATGTTGAGACAAGAGAGAGAGACACAACAAAGGACTCTTAGGACCACAGGGGCTAACATGAGATTTGGGAGACATCGCTAGTGCAAGGAGGGATGCAGAATGAGCCTTATAGGAGGTACTATATTAGCACTTATTATATGAGTAGGTAGTGCTAGTAGGGAATAGAACTCCTAGTCTTACAGAGTGCTTGAGATTTGGGGTCATAAGGTCAACTAGGATTGGACCATTTGTTTACATGGGACCACTATGAGGGCCCCCACCATGGCCATCACCAAGATAGTTAGTATGGAGGGGTTTTTCCCTAGCTAGTCAAGGGAAATCAAATCAATGCATTTTATTACACAATTCATAGGGGCATATTTTGTATATGTATATATTTTGATGCTTTATGGAGTCAATGTACACTTAATTTTGATGTATATATGATATTGGTGTACCATGACCTTGATATATATATATATATATATATATATATACATAAAAAAGTATGTACCATCACATATAACCATATAACATCATGTATCCATAAGCATAAACATACATCCATAAAGCACATGTCTTTGAACAAGGGATACTCTCCTCCATGTGGATGTGAATGTAGGCACAATTAAAATGCTTGGGAGGTCATGACTCTTAGTCACATGCTTCCCAACCCCCTTAAGATGAGTTAAGGATTAATTTTCTTGTGGCTGATCTCAACTCTCTCGCATACATTTACCTCTTCTTCGTCTCATCACTATTGGGATTGAAGAATTCTAGACTCTAGGGAGCATTCCACCTATTCATTATAGTCAACCACTTACAAAGGAAGAAAATGAAGAAGGCATGATTATTAGTTGAGAACCCGTTCTTAATGGCTCAAAATTTGCTAACATATGGAGAAAAAATGGACGACTCTAACCCTCCTCCCCCCAACATATAGCTCTCACTCCTTAATTACTTTGTTTTGTCACTTTATTTGTTAATTCAAATTTGACCTAATTTGAATATTGAAATGTGATTTTTTTCCACCCATCTTTTTTGTGAATATGTATAATATTTTTTATATACGAATAATATAAAACACTTATTCATTAGCAAAAAAGTACACCTGATCAATAAAAACAAAAGGCTATAGCTTGTTGAATTGTCACTGAAGTTTAATCATATATTAAAAAAAAAGAAGGGAGGCTTAAAACTAATCTTACTACAATAATGTGAATAATTTATTAGGGGCATGGGTTCTCGAGTGTAGTAAATAAACATACAACTTTAACTTCTGTGAAAAAAATGTATGCAATTTTCAAAGAAACCACCGAACTGTTCTTCATTATTCACATTGCTCTTCTTGTCTCAATTTTGAATGAAATCTACTTCTCACCTCAATTTTTAATTCCATTTAATAAAAATATGCATTTATCTCTCACCACCATTTTGTTAAAATATAAACTTTACTTAATTATGAAGAGTCATGTCTTATTGAGAGACATATTTATCCATATATATACTTAAGGATCTTTGGATCTATTTTTCTGAATGTAGAAAACAGAGAAATCAATTTATGCTCTCCAATTTTTAACAATTGACCTATCAGAACAATGTGAGATCAATGTGCCTGTGTAAAATTCGAGGCAACCACTCGCTATGCAAATTGCTTGGAAGAGAAAATCATCTCGTGTTGAAAACTAGATGTGAAAAAGATAAAAGGAAGGCGCCAAATATCTGATATAAACTCTTATTGGACGTATGGAATAAAAGAAATCACATACCTATCCATATATGTTCTTAAATTTATGCTCTCCAATTTTTAACGGTTGTACAATAAAGTCAGATAGCTCTTGTTTCTTTTTATTGCTTTCATCGTTGTGGAGGAGTAACAAACGCAAGTTATATTGAGCATGGGCCCCTCACCTCAAAGCCTTAAAAGGATTGACAGTGCACGAAACTTCATATACAATCGTAGAGCTACAAATTTTGTATTTCAAAGGCTGCTTCACCGACAAAATTACAGGCCTGGCCATGGGTACAAGATTTATACGAACTCTTTTGGAAAAAACACACAAAAAAACACAAGAGCATGTGCTCTTGACGTGTACTGTTTATCTGACATAAGAATGCATTATATTTATTAATTAATTAAATTGAAAATCAGACTACAACGAGTATTTTAAAAGACATTTTCTTTATCGAGAGAAAATGGTCCTATAATCTCAACAGACCCCTCTTGATGACTATTGCTAACAGTCTGATATCATAAGCCGTAGGGAATAAACATCATTCTTCATGGCATCACAGATTATCGCAGAGTACAAAAACTTCGACATACATAACCTTAGTTAACTATAGTATTAACATATATCCTCAGCACTCTCGTTCCCATCATCATCATCATCATCATCATCTTCTGCACTCTCGCTCCAATAATCATCAACATTAACTGTGAGAAGAAAAGTGGGAAGCCCTTGCTGATTGCTCAAGGAATTTCTCACATACCCTTCTCTCCTCCACAGCTCATCACTGGTCCATGTCAATGGTAGAGAGTCCCTGTAGATATCTTTGCGAGCCTCACAGATGTACCAAACCACATGCTTTAGCATACATTGCACAATATTATTAATACCATGTTCGCCTTCATTTCTCTCCAGAGCGGTCGTAATGTAATTTCTGATCAGATACCGCAACAAACCCAACACCGAAGACGTCTCTGTTTCGACTCCCTCCTGAGAGCAAAAGACCCGTATGCCGTCTTCTAAAACCACGGTGACCTTCACATCATTTCCTTCCAAGAAGTCTGGTACAACAACTTCAAATTCGAAACAGGGAATCGTTCTCTCCAACTCCAAGAACTGAAGTTTACACCACTGAAGTACGGCCCCTCCATCGACGGCCCCTGAGATGCCATTCCATCTCTCTGTACCAGAAAAGCTGGTAGCGCAGAGGTCGTCAGTGATAATATTCTGCCGAGGAAAACACTCAGCAAGAAGAGCCGCCGCTGCTTTTGCAGCCTCTTGGGTTGCCTCTCTCGCTGTCTTACATGCCACCGCCATGATCTCGGCATCTATAATTACCCTCCACCGCTTATCATTTTCGGCCCAGCACAATAAGCGGGAACAGGCATATAATTTATCCAGCAATTCCTCCACCCTGAACACAGACCTGATGTACCTCTGGAGCGCCAAAAGCAGAAGATTAAACTTGGCTAGTAAATTAGCCGGCGTTGCTTTAGACAAATGAAGAGGGGATTCCAATCGCTTGATCTTGATGATGTTGAAAGTATAATCCTTGGTGTTGGGCAGGGGCCGAATTTCAATCACCCACAGCAGCCCACTCATTCGGAGGTGATTAAGCCCACGTCTAGGCCTGGATTCCATCAGGCCATATACATTCCTAGAGCTTTGCCATTTGACGAATTGTAATTCCAGGTCATCTTCGCAGTTATTGCTGGGCATGTTAGAAACACAAGTAGATTATAGTTGTGCTCTTCAGAAATTTTCCAGACCGCAATCTCTATGCTCTGTTTTGAAACGATTTGGTCGCAAGCAGATTTGCAATTTATTTGCCCGCCCTTGTCCATTTCAGTCTACTTTCTTCGCAATATCCAGGAAATTGATTGCAAATCAAAAACGCGGATTTGCAATTTCTCTGCCCGTCCATGTCCATTTCATTCTACTTTCTTTGCAATATCCAGGAAATCGATTGCAAATCAAGAACGCAGGTTCGCAATTTCTCTGCCCCTCCTTGTCCATTTCATTCTACTTTATTAGCAATGACTAGGAAATTTGTCATCCTAAGTTAAACCTGATCTCAAATTTGTTGGGAAATTATTTTCGTTTGCACGTGGAAAATGATAGAAGGTATCTTTAAAAGTACGCTTATAGTACTCTGCACAAAACTGTTCATTTAAGAAGTATTAAATAACAACTCGGCTACTAGGGTTTGGAGCCGGCTAATTCCTAGACAAAACGCACCTATGTACATATCAAAAACGCATAAAAACATACCAAAAAAACATACTTAACAACATATATAACCTAATGTATTAATAAATGATGGATGATAGTTGATATGGTGCATTATGATATATGGATGTAGGTTTCATGCCATGGTACATTAGATGCAAGAGTAGGAAAAGTGGAATATGAAAGGTAGAAGGAGAAATAGGGACGAGGGGAGCCAAGTGCACATGAAATCAATGATTAGGTGAGGATTATGGAATACATGGGATATGTGGCTGGGGGATGGCATAAAATAAAAATGTATAGATGAAGGGATGGGGGATTATGAATGCAATAATTAAATTGATGGCAATTGTGAGAAGTTTTATAAGACAATAGACGTTACCAAAAAGGAATACTTGATTAGAAATACAATTTAATTTTCCTCTAACTTTTACTAATGATGAATCAAATTCTATACTCTCTTAAATAAAATCCATGAAAGAGGAGATGGAGGCATGACAAAAAACAAGACGTGGGACTTGGTTGATTGAGTTGAATGTAAGGAATCCATTGGTTGCAAGTGGGTGTACAAGAAGAAATTTAGAACTTAGAAAAAATATTAGAAAGGTATAAGGATAGTTGTTGCAATGCGTTATTTTTGGTATAATGAATATAATTTAGTGACATATTTTATCTTGTATCTATGTTGAATATGATTAGTATGTTGTTGTTTATAGCTATACCTTTATATTTTCAAGTCAAAAATAATAATTTTGATAGAACATTATCATATGGAGATTTCGATGAATAAATCCATATTGTCCAACCTAAATAATTTTAAATAAGGGGTGTAGAACATTGGGTTTGTAAACTAAAAGGGTCTTTGTATGAATTAAAGTAGTCACCATGTATGTTGTATCAAAAATTTGATCCATATGCATTAGAATTGGGTTTTCCAATGAATCAAGTTGAGATAATCATAGCTTTGCATGTTGATGATTAGGAATATTGAAGTGTTCATTACAAAACTCAAGGTTTGGCTGCATTCTAGAAAATTTAGAGTCATATATCTTCACTCTTAACACAAACATTGACATGATGACGCATGGGAAAATAAATCTATGCTTAGGTACATATCCTATTTTTAGTATTAATTGTAGTTATTTACTTTAGCTCTAAATAAATCCACTTTAGTGCCTTAATCTATAAATTTTCCACATGTCCATATAGCCCATTAAAACAGGTACTCATGATTTCTCAAATTAATGGTAATTCTAAATTATTATACTAGTATTCCTTGTTGACTTAGTAATGCTCCATTTACAGTTCCACTTGCATCACAATCAACTTAAAATACCTTATCAAAATATAGTAATGATAGCAATAGTTATTCTATCACTTTCTTCTTTAATAATTCATAGCTTCTATTTGATCTTGATGCTCTCTAAAATTATTTCTTATCTGCTCTCATAATCTCATTTATTCCATAGAAATATATAATGAAATTCTTATGTTCAAACTAGCTAGCACATGAAAAACTCTTACCTCTATAATATTCATTGGTGTAGGAATTTCAATAATTTATTTTACCTTTTTTGGATCCATCTTTAGACCATTTGGTGAGATTAAAAATTTAAAATATACCAATTATGTATTCATGAAACTAAAATTTGTGGTATTGATATACTCACATCGCATGAGATCGAATGTGGCTTATGTAATAAGAGATTGTTATATTTGGCATTTAGCATAACTATGGATTCATTATTAGCTATATTATAATAATCCTACCTCAATATCTTTGAGGTTATAAAATCTATATTTTATACAAATGCAAGGTGATAATTTCATATCACTCACAATCCACTATGTTTTCCATCTTGCAATTATTTTTCCATCATATGAGGAAATTAAAATGAAATTTTTACTCTAAGTAACAGTTGTGGTAAATTTTGATGGTGTCTTTCATTACATTTTTACTCTCTAAATAAGAAAAGGTTTTCATGGCAATAATTGTAGGTTGGAAAACACTGAGTGTTATGAAACCTACAACCCACATACTATTGTAAATCCCTCTATGTAAAAACCCAATTGGTTAGTCACTGCTCAGGTTAATTTGATTAGTTTTGTGTATCACCCACTTGAAACTCCCCCCCAAAATCTCTACCCTTGATCTTAGAACAAGCACAATCATATCACTCACAACCCACTGCGTTTTCCAACTTACAATTAATTTATGCATTTATTTTTTGATAATATGATGAAATTAAAATACAATTTTTACTCTAACTAACAGTTGTGCTAAATTTTGAAGGTGTCTTTCATTATATTTGTACTCTCTAAATAATAGAATGTTTTCATTACACTAATTGCAGGTTGGAAAACATTGGGTGTTATGAAACTTGTAACACATATACTATTGTAAAACACTCTACATGTAACAACCTAATTGATGCATATGAATTTGTGCAAGCAAAGAAAGTGAGAGATGATGTTATAATTGGAGTTGAACAAATGAAATCAAAGATTATTGAACTTAAGAATTCTGTAGGATAAATACAATTGGAAATAGATGATGATACGGAAAAGGAGAAATTAGATCTAAGTGCAGAAAAGATTCAAGTAAGGGATGTTTCTATCCTAAGGGTTGATGAGGGAGTAGTTGATCTAAATCTTCAAGTAAAAGATATGAAAAAGAAGTTATAAGATCATGAAAAGAAATACTAGGGGATGTTAATAGGTAAGAGCAATGTAGATGAGGAAAAATGTGTCGATGATCAACTTGTAGATGTAAAAGGAATAGTTGGAAGTGTTGAAACTATAGAAAAACAATAGAAGACTAAAATTAACCACTTAGAAAAGGATGTAAAAGATAAGAAGAATATTTTATCATTAAAAATGGGGTTAATACTCTAAGCAATAGTTGTGCTAAATTTTGAAAGTGCCTTTAATTACATTTGTACTCTCTACATAAGACAAGCTATTCATTACAACAATTGCACATTGGAAAACACTGGGTGATATGAAACCTGCAACCCACAACCCAATTGTTTAGTCACCCCTAAGGTCAATTTGATTAGTTTTATGTATACCACACCTAGAAATACTCCCAAAGCTCTCCACCCTTGAGCTTAGAATAAGCAAAATACAATCACTCACATACCACTATGTTTTTCAACCTATGATTATTTTGTGCATTTCTTTTTCCATTATATGAGGAAATTGAAACACAATGTTTAATCTAAGTAATAGTTGTGGTAAATTTTGAAAGTTCCTTTCATTACATTCGTACACTCTAAATAAGAAAAGGTTTTCATTAAAACAATTGCAGGATGGAAAACACTGGGTGTTATGAAACCTGCAACTCACATATTGTTGTAAAACCCTCTACATGTAACAACGCAATTGGTTAGTCACCCCTCATGTCGATTTGATAAGTTTTATGTATCTCCCATCTTGATATCCTCTTGAATCTCTCCATCATTAAGCTTAGAATAAAAAGAATGCAATCACTCACAACCTATTATGTTTTCCAACCTATAATTATTTATCTATCTCTCAACTTCTCAAGAGCGGGAAGAATCTCTTCAGTCAATACTTTATCTATCTCATTCACTTTGGTCTACTTATTTTCAAGTGTTTTTGCGTCCCTATCTCCCACAATCCACCAACATATCTCCCTCTCCTACTAAGTCCATTTTGGGTCATTCTATCCCCCCACCCTACAACTCCTTATCTCCCCCCTTCCCTCTCTCTCTCTCTCTCTCTCCCTAGAATGTGTTTCCTTTTTTCCTTCATCATAGTGTAAGTATTCTCTTTATAAAAATGTATGGATTTATTGATTTGGATATTCTAAAGGTACTTATATAATTTAGACTTGTATATATTTCTAAAGATACTTCTCCTTTGTACTAGTTCTTTATCGATACCATCACTACTTAATAAAACTCTTTTTAAGATAAATGACACACACACACCACCTCTCTCTATCTCTCCCACCTTACATAGATCTCTCTCTACCTACCTCTCTCTATTATGTCTACCTTACCTCTCTCTACCTACCTCTCCCTATCTCCCTTCTTCCCTATCTCTCTCCCTCCTTCCCACACATCTCTCTAGCTACCTCTCCTTCCCTCCCTCCATACTTCCCTCCCTCTCTATCTCCATATAAAGTATCATCTATTTTTTTGTTGTATTTTTTTCAAGGAATTCTTAAGTTCACAAATCTTTGACTTCATTTGTTCAACTCCACTTATAGAATCATCTCTCATATCTCAATGATGCAACTAATGCTTTCATGAAATTCTCACCTCCTTTAAAAAACAAAGGCTAGGTACAAGGTTCTAGTATATTTTATTTAAATTTTTTTTCATGATAATAGATATCAGAGTGAGATAGGAATGATAAATAATTAAATTTACTACATAGTGCAAGAGAAGGTACATAAGGAGCTCATGGTGAAGAAGAATGCAATACACAAAAGAAACTCAAATAAAGTAAGTTATTGGGTTGATAGAACTAACTTTAATATATATGTACTCATCATGTTTGAAGGTACTCTCATTGGTCCTCATATCCTACCTATCTACATGTGCTCCTTAGGATTTCCAAATATGAAATACATTTTTAATTTTGTAATTCAATTGATTTTATTTTGTGTCAAAGAAAGATATGAAAATCCCTACCACTCCATCCAAACTCATGGGATAAACTTATAAATTTATATAAATTTAAAATATTGGAGATATAATTAGATATTTTAGTTTTTATAAATTACCATGAATATGTTACAACCAATAGGGTAGAATTAGAATTTTAATCTTAAAAAAATTTAAGAATCTTTGATATAAACATTATGAAAAAACATATAGAAACAATGATAATATATACATGGGTTGTATTCAATAGGAATTCCTCTCTCTACCTAATCCTCTCTCTCTACATCTCTCCCCTCTATCTCACACATATGAAAAGATGGAATCTATTTTTTAAACACTTGAAAAGAAGCAGACCTAAGTGAATGAGATAGATAATGTATTCATTTCAAAGATATGATTCCCACTCTTCAGAGTTTGATGACAGAACATGTGCACTATGTGCAATAGGAAAATAGAAATGCATAAGTGGATAAATTAAAGAGGTTTTAGAGTGATGTATAATAAAAGATAGGGAGTGGTAGGGTGGGAGGGATAGAAGGACCAATATACAAAAATCAAACATTACACAGGGTTTATTTGGTGGATGAGTGATGATCTCTCATATGCTTGATTGAATACTACTAATGGAATGTAGATTTCTCTTTTTTCCATCATTTTCCTTTCATTATCCATGCATCTTTCCATCCTAATCATTGCATATCTTTCATCCCATTAACCAAATAATTTTAAATCCAAAAGCTTTATTTTGGATGGAAATGATTCTTGTACCTACTCAACCATATTATTTTGATTTACATACATTTTCACAAGGAACCATATTTATTTTATTTTCTTTTGGGGATCACTACTATAAAAATATATTCATTCATTTTTCTAGTCTAAAGATAAGAAAATGAAATAAGGCAATAAACGAAAAGATAAAGAAAATAGATAATACCTTTTACTTTAAATAACCTTTCTCCTTAGATAGACTTAAAATAGAGTGCACCATTGCTCTATTTGATATGGTAGATCTCAGATGGTTGATTGAATACTACTAATGGAATGTATATTTCTCTTTAAACCAACATAATCTTGGTATACTTGGATGATTTTTAATAGAAAAATGGTAGCACACACATTTAGAAAATGTATTGATGATAATGATGGGTAAAATATTCTCTTCTTTTGCACTAAGATATGATTTTTCCTTTTCCTTATCATCTATTTCCAATTATATTTATTCCATAGAATTATTAAGTTCAAGAATCTTTGACTTCATTTGTTCAACTCCACTTATAGCATCTATGTGTGTGTGTAATGTGTAAAGTTAATATCAACACAAACCTTAATGAAATTATTTATATTCAAAGATTCAAAGAAAAGTAAACTATTCTAAATTGCATCTTAACGAATCTTTCAAGAACGTCTCATTGTCCTCTACTCCTAAGGGTTTATTAAACGGTTTGGCCCTCATATTTCTATGAGCACAAAGGTTGTTAAAATGACTACTTAGGAAACAAGATATCATTCAACATGCAAGCCAACTATGTGCCTACATGAAACTATGTGCAAACAATGATGATGAATGCTATGATGAGTGAAGGATGATGTCAACTGATGATAAATACACAAACGGTGGTGGATACCATGGTAGTGATCTATATGATTCTATGCATGATTCTACATATTCTCAAATGCAAACTTAAAATGAACTAATATAAAATGCAACTATAATGAAAGATGGATGAGAAAATGCAACTATGAAGCAATATGTTAATCTAAGATCTAAATATGGTGCAAAACATGATGTAAAAACTAGCTATAAGACTTCCAGAATTCTCCAAGCTCCAATGAAAAACCTGCATGATAACTTTACTTCAAATGTGGATGAAAAATACAAGGCCCACTTGAGGGTTGTATTTATAGCCTTTTCCAAGCATATAGTGAGGTGGAAATAATCAACGGTCCATATTTGAATAAGAAGAATGGATGGTGAAGATGAAGAGAATCAAGATGTTGTCCCCTTGACCAAAGAGAACATGCCATTTGGATGGGAGAATTTCTTGCCCAATGGGCAACATGCCATTTGGATTGAAAATTCAAGTGTGGGAAGAGAAGACCATGTGCTTTTTGAAATGAGTTGAAGATAATTCTAATTAAAAATTAGAGTTATTTATTTTCATGTGACCTTGGTGAGGTGGCAGAAAAAGTTATAGAAATGTGTTGTAATTCCTAATTGGATTTAGTGAAGATTATTTAAATAAAACGAGTTTAGGGAACCTTGTTTATTTAATTAATTTAGAGGAAGATGATTTAGATTTGGAGAATTAGAGAAGGGTGAACAATATAAATAAATAAAGAATTTATTTATACGTAGTCAAAATATTAATCAAATAGCTAGTATTTAATTAATTAAAGGTGATGACCATTTTTTGGTGTATACAACATCATCTCTCACTTTCTTTGCTTGCACAAATTCATATGCAATACAAAACCTCTTGACTTTATCCACTTTTGCATTGCCATTTTCCCCTTGCACATACTACACATGTGTGCACCTTCCTCAACTTCTCAAGAGTGCAAAGATTCTTTTCAATCAGTCAATAATCTATCTCATTCACTTTGGTTTGCTTCTTTTCATGTGTTTTAGAGAAGATTACTTTTTCATTTCATGTATTCTAGTACTTGATCCCTCTAGTTTTGTATTTCTATTGGCACATTACACATAGTTCACATGCTCCTTCCTCAACTTTTCAAGAGCATGAATAATCTCTTAAGTCAATACATTATATATTATCATTCTTCTAAAACATTTGTCACCATCACCCTTTATCATACCAACCCAAACTTATCTTTCTACCTATCTCTCCTCCCCAACTTCCCCTCTCTGTTTACTTATCTCTCCCCTTCCCTATCTCCTTTCCCTATCTCCACTCAGTCTCTCTACCTACTTCTTCATCTATTCCTTCAACCTTACCTCTCTTTACCTACTTCTACACGTCTCCCTCATTTCCTCTCTCTCCCTTTATCCCTCCTATCCTACCTCACTAGATCTCCCCCCATCCCTCCTAAACTTCTTCTCTCACCATATCTCCTTACCACTTCCTATCTCCCTCCTCCCTCTCTCTCCCTCTCACACACACAACCTCTCTCCACTATCTCTCTCTACCTACACCTCTCTCCCCCTAACTCTCTATACCTCCCTCACTTTCCCTACCTCTCTTTATCTCCCTCCTTTCCTCTTTTATGTATTTAATTTAAGATTCATTATCATTTTAAGAGAACTATTCTCCTATAGAATTTGATTAATCATTACTACAAGGTAAAGGAAAATTAAATTATAATTCTAAAGGAGTATACCTTTTTGGTAACTCCTATCATCTTATAGAACTTCTCACAATTGTCATGAATTTAATTGTTGCATTCATAATCCTCCATACTTTCATCCCTACATTTTTATTTTATACCATCCCTCATCCACATGTCCAATCTATTCCATAATCCTCACCTAATCATTGATTGAAGATATTCTTCCTACTCTTCAAAATTTGATGGAGGAACATGTGCACTATGTGTAATAGGAAAATGGCAATGCAAAAGTGGATAAAATCAAGAGGTTTTGGAGTGATGGATAATAAAAGATAGGGAGTGGTAGGTTAGGAGGGATAGAAGGACCAATATACAAAAACCAAATATTACACAAGGTTTGTTTGGTGGATGCAATCCTCTTTAAAAACCTTCTAAATAATTAAATAAAACATGTTTGAAGAAAATGATTAATCACAACAATGTGTGATCAAAGGTTTATGATAAATATAATTTTTAGATAAATAACAAAAGGTCTTAATTACATTAATATTATTTTATAAAATTGGAGGTTGGAAAACACTAGGTGTTATAGAACCCACAAAACACATATTGTTTAAAACCCTCTACACATAACAACCCACTTTATACAAATGCAAGTATTCTCTTTACACAAATGTATGAATTTATTGATTTGAATATTCTAAAGATACATATATTTAGTCTTTTATATATTTCTAAAGATACTTCTCCTTTGTACTAGTTCTTTATCAATACTTGTTGACTGAGGATATTAGTATAGGCCAATTATGCTTGATCCATGATGAATCAAAGCATAATGTAGCCACTAATACTCAATATTCAAACAAGATCATTCAAATTAAGGATAAACTAAACATTTAGTGAAATTAATCATTCTAAATATAAAAAACATGGAAATGTCTATTCTATTCTAACCAATCGACACATTCCTCATCATCTCAAACATTTATTCTATCCTTTTAGCAATATTAACTACACATTAGACTCTACTCACTCTTCATGGAGGCATCTTATCTATATATTACAATGCAAAATACCTAAAGTTCAATGATCTATTTATAAATTCCCTTGTAAATTACCTCAAATTTGATGGCATATTTAAAGTATTCCTTTTCAAAATTTCTCAAGTTCAACAATCTATTTATAAGCATAATTCTCTTAACACCTACCTAATTAAAAATACTAGGAGATATAACTTAAAATATAATTCATATGGATGTCCTTTGGGATTTCAAACCACTACTTCGATACCATGTGATAAAATTGTGACTAGAGGATCTAGTTAAGGATTATCCAACCATACAACCAATTACACAAATTCTCATAGTAGAATTCGATGACATAATAAATTAACAAAAATATTAATTATTAATTCATATAATTGCATTTACTATCTTGTCTCAAGGGCTTACAACATGAGACCTCAACCTTTAATGAATCAAATACACATATAGAACATAATATTTTGAGTTGATATGTGATATAATACTCTTCACAATGTGCTAGTAAACTTCACCAATATTAACAAAAAAACATCTTTTGGAGCTATTAAAAAATCACCAATATTAACGAATTTTTTGGAAGAATGATAATACATAATGTATTGACTCAAGACATTATTCCTTCTCTCGAGAAGCTGAGGAAGGAGCATGTGCACTATGTGCAATGGGAAAATGGAAAAGTAGAACTGGAGGCAACATGTACTAGAATGTATAAAATGAAAAGGTAACCCTTAAGTCACTATCTTATAAGCTACCCTAAATGCATCCTCTTGCATCCCCTTAATTCATTCTCATATCTTCCCTTAAGCCATCCCCTTAGTACCCATTAAGTAATTGTCTTTTCTACCCTAAATTCACCCTCTTGCATCCCCTTAAGTCATTCTCTTAACCCCCCTTAAGCCATCCTCTTAGGACACATTAACTCCAAGATATATTTAAAATATCTAAAAATATGCTAATTGAGTACTAGTAAGTGGGAAATTTTTGTTAAAATTCAATTCCTATCTCCCTCATTCCCTCTCTCTCCCTCCCTCTATCCCTCCCACCCCACCACTTCTTATCTCCATCCTTCCTCCTCTCTCCCTCACACACACACACAACCTCTCTCCAGCTACCCCTCCTTCCCTCCCTCCCTAACTCTCTCTATACCTATCCCTCCCACCCTACCACTCCCTATATCCCTCCTTCCCTCTATGCCTCCCACCCTACCACTCTCTATACCTGTCCCTATCTCTCTTCTTCCCTCTTTATCTCCTTCATATCCCTCCCACCCTACCGCTTCCTATCTACCTCCTTCCCTCTCTCACTCTCTCTCTCTCTCTCTTTGTCTCTCTCTCCCTCCCTCTATCCCTCCCTCTATTATGATCTAGTAATGTAACTACTTTAAAATCTAGATCTTGGTAAAATAGTTTATGACACTCAAATTTTTTATTAAATCATCCATCCCTAGAGTATGTTTCTTTTTTTCCTTCATCATAGTGTAAGTACATTCTCTTAATACAAATGTATGCATTTATTCTTATACTACCATGACCAAGATTCCTAAAATTAAATGACATATATCCTAAATAACATGATGTAATACGTCCTCATGATATGTACCTATCTTAAATTTTAACAAATATTTATCACTTACTAGTACCTATCTACATGTGCTCCCTGGGTTTCCAATTATGAAATGTATTTTCAATTTTCTTACCACTCTTCACTTAGCCCCCCCTCTCTCCCTAACTCTCTCTATACCTATCTCTCTTAAATGTGATGATGATGTTGAATAATGGAATAAAAGAAAAGTTTCACTTGTATGATGATGTCTAGAGATAAGGTGGATGTGCCTCCCTCTCCTCCTCTCCCTCCCTCTTTCCCTCTCTCTCTCCCTCTCTCCCTCTCTCTATCTTCACTCACCCTCTCCCTATTCACCTACCTTTCCCTCAATCCATCCCACCCACCTCTCTTTCTACCTGTCTCTCTGTTTGTCCCAACTTTCCCCCCTCTATCTACTTCTATCTCCTCTTCCCTCTCTACTTTCCCTATCTCCCATCACTCTCTCTACCTGCCTATCCCTCTATTTCTTCAACCTTACCTCTCTTTACCTACCTCTTCATGTCTCTCCCCGCCACTATCCCTCTATCCATCTATACCTCTCTCCACCCATGTGAAGAGGAAGGTTAGGAGGGATGGTGAGAGAGGAGTGATAGAGTGAGTATAGAGGAATGTATTTATTCCATAAAATTCTTAATTTCAATATGGATTTTTAGTTAATACATTTTTTTTACCAATTTTTTCCATATTTGCATTATAAATGATTAATTGAATAAATTGAATAATGAACTGATGAAACTATAAATGATTAATGTTATCCATATTTACACTACAATTGATTAATTAAAGAATTGAAGAAGACTCTTTTTTACCATGTAATTGATTCAATCATCGTAATTAATCATTCATAATTTTCCTCAAATGTGTTTATAAGGCACGTGAATGAGAGTTTGAAATATTTAAATGCCTTATAGAAGCTATGAATTATTAAAGAAGAAAGTGATAGAGCAACTAGAGTTTTTTAAAACAATGATGGTATTGATAAATATCTAGTATGTAAAGGAGAAGTATCTTTAGAAATATATACAAGAATAAATATAAGTGCTATAAATTCATCATAAACAATGGTAGAAAATAGAAGTAGATAAAGATTGAGAAAGTAGAGAGGAAAGGGGAGAGATAAGTAGATAGAGGGGGGAATTTGGGAAGGAGGGAGATGTAGGTAGAAAGAGAGGTGGGATGGGATGGATTAAGGGAAAGGTAGGTAGATAGGGAGAGGGTGAGTGGAGATAGAGATAGGGAGGGAGGGAGAGAGAGGGAAAGAGAGAGGTGTAGGAAGAGAGGTAAGGGTGTGTGTGAGGTAGAGAGGGAAGGAGGGAGATACGAGGTGGTATGGTGGGAGGGATAGAAGGACCCAAAATAGACTTAGTAGGATGGGGAGATGTGATGGTGGATTATGGGACATCGGCACCAAAATTGGGTTTACAACTTCAAGGAGGGATAGGGATAATGTTTTTGGATAGGGACATCATTAGAATGTAAGATGTCTAGAAATAGCTAACATGGGACATTATGTTTTCCAACAAGGGAAATAGCTAATAGGGGACAACGTGTTTTACAATAAGGGATAGTGTGTTTTCCAACATTGGAAAAAACTAACAGGGGATAGTGTGTTTTCCAATAGGGGAAATAACTAATAGGGGATAGTGTGTTTTCAAAAGAGGGATAGTGTGTTTTCCAACATTGGAAAAAACTAACAGGGGATAGTGTTTTTTCCAACAGGGAACAAAAAATGCTCACATTATTTACAGTTTTGGAAAACACCATGTCCCTTGTCAATTATTTTGTACACAGGGGACAGTGTGTTTTCCAACACTACAAATTCATAAGGAAATAATTGAAGAGGGACAGTGTGTTTTCCAACACTACAAATAATGTGACCATTTTTGTTCCCTATTAGTTATTTCCAATATTGTTCTAAAATTTGAAGGTGGACTTCATTACATAACTGAAAAGGGACAATTTGTTTTCCAACATTACAAATTCATAAGGAAATAATTGACAAGGGATAGTGTATTTTCCAACACTACAAATAGTGTGAGCATTTTTTTGTTCCAATCAAATGAAGAAAGTGAAATATTCTTTTTATTGTACCAAATTTTAAGTCCCTTATAAGTTTTTGAAATAGTTTTTAATATCTTTGAAAGAATTATATCTTCCTCTTCTTGTTCATCCACAACTTGTTCAATAAAGAGTGCATTATCTAGATTGCTTATTTTTCTTTAAATTTCTTAATCATAACTTTAATCACAAACATAACCAATGTATAAAATATAATCTTTTGATTTGATAAGTGATACAATGGTCTTCACAATGTGCTACACAAAACCTCTCTCCACCTAGCCCTCCCACTCTCCCTAACCCTCTCTATACTTATCTCTCTTAAATGTGATGATGATGTTGACTAATGGAATAAAAGAAAAGTTTCACTTGTATTATAATGTCTAGAGATAAGGTGGATGGTCCTCATATCTTACCTATCTACATGTGCTCCTTACTTCTCTCTCCATCTCTCCCTCACACACACAACCTCTCTCCACCTACCCCTCCCTCTCTCCCAAACTCTCTTTATACCTACCTCACCTACCTTACCTTTCTCTACCTACACCTCCCTCCCTCTCTCTATCTCCACTCACCCTCTCCCTATCTACCTACCCTTCCCTCAATACATCCATCTCTACTCTCTTTCTCTCTATCTTATCTATCTATCCCTCCCTCTCTCCCTCACACACATTCAACCTCTCTCCACCTACCCCTAACATTATCCCTCCCTCCCTCACCCCCTCCCTCCTTCCTTCTCTCTCAATATCTCTATGCATACCTCTCCCATATCCACTCTATATGTGTACCTCTATCCATCCCACCTTAACACTACATATCTCTCTCCTTCCTCTATTTCTCTCTCCATCAGGTTAAACCTTAATCCCTATACCCTAAACCTAACATATATCATCATTGCATTAATTCATTAGGTTAATTTTAGGCTAATATAAATTTATTAATATAACCTGGAGAGAGAGGGGGATGTAGGGAGATAGGAAGTGGTAGGGTGGGAGGGATAGAGGGAGAGAAAGAGGCAAGGAGAGAGATAGGGAGTGGTAGGGTGGGAGGGAATTGAAGTAGAAATTGCAACATTGTTTCCATTGCAAAAGAAGTTTTCACATTTGAAATCTCAAGTAGAGTTGAATTCTTGAGATCTTTCTCTATTTCAAAATAGAGCTCAATAGAATGAGCACAATACATTGAAAGAATCAAATTCTATACCTGAGAAGGCATCTTAAATAATATAGGAGAAGGAGGCACTAATGATGAATCAATCTTACTTCTCTCTCTCTCTCTATACAACCTTAATTCTATGATGAAGGTTGAATCACTATATATACCATAGATCATCCTCCATCTATCTAATATTCATCTATTATTTTATTTCATTATGAACTACTACTTCCTCTTTCTTCAATTTCTTCATTATAAATTCTTTCAACACCATCTTTATGTTTCTCTTCAGGTTAATCCATCATCATCGTTGCATTAATCCATTAGGTTAAACCTTAAACCATAAACCATAAACCTAACAAATATCATCATTGCATAATCCATTGCATGAAACTATACATGATTAATGATATCCATATTTGCACTATAATTGATTAATTGAACAATTGAAGGCTCACTTTTACCATGTAATTGATGCAATCATCATACTTAATCATTAAAAATTTTCATTAGATGTGTTTATAAGGCATGTGGATGAGAGTTTGAAATATTCAAATGCCTTATAAAAGCTATGAATTATTAAAGAAGAAAGTGATAGAGAAACTAGAGTTTTTTTAAACAGTGATGGTATTGATAAAGAACTAGTACAAAGGAGAAGTATTTTTTGAAATATATATACAAGACTAAATATAAGTGTTATAAATTCAAAAAATGGTAGTAAATATATTTTAGCACCAAAAGAGATGGTTGAAAAGTTAAAATTGAAAATTTTATAATATCCAAGTCCATATAAAATTTCACAATTGTAGAAATAACATAAGGTACTAGTCAGTGAGCGAGGGAGGGAGAGATAGATTTGAAAAGTAGTTATCACTAGATTATAATAGAGGGAGGGAGAGATAGATTTGAAAATTAATTATCTACCTCTCCCTCCCCCCTCTCTCTCTCACACACAAGATCTCTATTTATACCTCTTCCACTCTATATTTGTATCTATATTTACCTACATCTCTCTTTATTCCTTGCACCTTACCTCTCTATACCTACACCTCTCTCCCTCCCTCTTTCCCTCTCTCTCTCTCTCTCTCCCTCCCTACCTCTCTCTATCTGCACTCACCCTCTCCCTCTTGACCTACCTTTCCCTCAATCCATACCACCCACCTCTCTTTCTAACTACCTCCATCCTTCCCAACTTCCCACCTCTATCCACTTATATCACCTCTTCCCTCTCTACTTTCCCTTTCTTCGATTACTCTCTCTACCTACCTATCCCTCTATTCCTTCAACATTACCTCTCTTCACCTACCTCTCCATGTCTCTCCCTCCCCCTACCCCTCTATCCCTCTATACCTCTCTCCACCTATGGGAAGAGGAAGGTTAGGAGAGATGGTGAGAGAGGAGTGATAGAGTGAAGTATAGAGGAATGTATTTATTCCATGGAATTCTTAAGTTAAATATGGATTTTTAGTTAATACATTTTTTTACCAATGTTGTCCATATTTTCATTATAAATGATTAATTGAATAAATCAAATAATGAATTAATGAAACTATAAATGTTTAATGTTATCCATATTTACACTATAATTGATTAATTAAAAAATTGAAGAAGACTCTTTTTTACCATGTAATTGATGCAATCATCGTAATTAATCATTCATAATTTTACTAAAATGTGTTTATAAGGCATGCGGATGAGAGTTTGAAATACTTAAGTTCCTTATAGACGCTATGAATTATTAAAGAAGAAAGTGATAGAGCAACTAGATTTTTTTTTTAAAAATGATGGTATTGATAAAGATCTAGTACAAAGGAGAAGTCTCTTTAGAAATATATACAAGAATAAATATAAGTGCTATAAATTCATCATAAACAATGGTAGAAAAGAGAAGTAGATAAAGATTAGGAAAGTAGAGAGGGAAGGGGAGAGAGAAGTAGATAGAGGGGGGAAGTTGGGGAGGAGAGAGATATAGGTAGAAAGAGAGGTGGGATGGGATGGATTAAGGGAAAGGTAGGTAGAGAGGGAGAGGGTGAGTGGAGATAGAGATAGGGAGGGAGGGAGAGACAGGGAAAGAGGGAGATGTAGGAAGAGAGGTAAGGGTGTGTGTGAGGGAGAGAGGGAAGGGGGGAGATAGGGGGTTGTAGGGTCAGAGGGATAGAAGGACCCAAAATAGACTTAGTAGGATGGGGATATGTAATGGTGGATTATGGGGCATAGGAAACCAAATTGGATTTATAGCTTCAAGGAGGGATAGAGATAATTTTTTTGGATAGGGATAATGTTTTTGAGTTGGTATAATGGATGGGGATGGTGAAAAATGGTTTGGAAGAATGATAACACATAATGGATTGACTTAAGAGATTCTTCTTTCTCTTGAGAAGTTGAAATGGAGAAGAAATTTGAAGAAGTAGACCAAAGTGAATGAGATGTAGATAGTGTATTGATTGAAGAGATTCTTCCCACTCTTGAGAAGTTGAGGAAGGTGAATGTGAAGTATGTGCAATGGGAAAATGGCAATTTAGAAGTGGATAAAGTCAAGAGGTTTTGTATTGCATATGAATTTGTGCAATTAAAGAATGTGACAGATGATGCTATAAGTGGAGTTGAACAAATGAACTCAAAGATTCTTGAATTTAAGAATTCCATGGAACAAATACAATTGGAAATAGATGACAAGGAAAAGGAAAAATTAGATCTAAGTGCAAAAAAAGAGAATCAGTTGGATGGAGACATGAAAGGATTATCTAAAAATGTAGACAAGTCTTGTAAAGAACTTGTTAAAAGAAACATCTACATTCTCTAATCATAAAGAAAATCTCAAAGTCAAGAAAAAAGTAGCTAAAAAGCTACATAAAAGTATTCAAGACATTGAAAACTCGATCCAAGAAATGGATGTTTCTATCTTAAGGGTTGATGAGGGAGTAGCTGATCTAAAGATTCTAGGAAAAGATATGAAAAAATGTTAGAAGATAATGAAAATGAATAGTAGAGGGTGCTAACAGGTAAGAGCAATGGAGATGAGGAAAATTTTGTGTTGCATCTTTTCCTCACTCTCTCTACCTACCTCTCCCTCTATTCCTTCAACCTTACCTCTCTACCTACCTCTCCATGTCTCCCTTATTTTAGGCTAATATGCATGTAACAGGGGACATTATGTTTTCTAATAGGGAACAAAAAAATGCTCACATTATTTGCAGTGTTGGAAAACACATTGTCCCTTGTCAATTATTTCCTTATGAATTTGTAGTTGTTCCATAGAAAAAAGGACCCTTTTCTTGACATGGGATTAATTGGAATTAATGAGGTCTTAATCTAGTGTTGTGAGGCATTTTATGCATCCACACTAGGTCTTGGACCCTTGCAAATTGAATAACATGTTTTTAACGATGTCTTGTAAAGGTGTTGTAAGATACTTTCACACTTTTCTAAACTTAATGAACCCATTTCTTCCCAATTCAACATTATAAAATGTGTTTAATAACATTATCACATCAGTTTAGAAGGCTTGTAAGATAAACATAATGTTAAACTAGTGTTGTATTGTGTTTTGCACATTCACATTTGTTCTTGCACCTTCCTAGGCTATGTGGACCTCATTTTAGTCTTGTAAAGTGTATTTAATCACACTTTCACATTATTTTTGTGTCCCAAGCCCTATTTGACATTCACATCATCACTAATAGTCCCATATTAACCCATATTGTGCATCATGAGGCCTAAATTGATCAGATACTTGACAAAATTGCATTTTAGACCTTATTTCCTTATCTCTTGGCATCTAAGCTATCAAATTGGCCTTTGTGGGACCCATTTTCCATACATGGAAAATTAGTCTCATCCAGGTGAATGAGTCTCATTTGGCTCAATTTTGACCTTTGAGTGGGAAAAAGGTGAAATTTGAGTTGAATATTGCTTCATGTCGGCTTGTGATGAGGTATTAACAGGAAAATAAGGTGAATTTCCTATAAATATAAGTCTCTTAATACTTATTTACATCTCATTATTATTCATTCATCATTCATCATGTTTTCAAGTTAAGAAAGATAGGGTTTTATTATTCCAAGTCATTAAAATAGCTTCTCCAGACATTCAAGGGAAAAATCTTCATCTTTTGTTGCAAAAATCCAAGATCAACATCATGGCAAGGTAATCTATTCCATTATTGCATGTTTCATTCCATTCTTTCATCATTTTGGTTTAATTACCTAAATGGGGTTTCACCAAGGCAAACCCCCATTCCCTAACATTCAACATCTCTCTCTTGTCTTGTGTGTTTGCAGATTTAGGACTCTTTGAAGCTTGGAAATCATTGGAGATCAAGTTGGAGATCAAGTTACAAGGTTGCTAAAGTCTTCTCCTCATTCAACAAGTCAAAATATTAACAAAAACTTGGCTAATGCAAGAAGTTGGGCCCCCAAAAAGCTAAAAAAGTGCAAGTGTTTTTGTTGTTTTCAGAATTTGTCACAATTGGACTAAAAATTTGAGGCATTTACAAAATGAATCTTAAAAAAATTCAATTATATGAAATTTAGTATTTTGAATCTAGTTTCCAAATATGTAATTTATTTAATTACCCAAATGATAGAAATTAAAACTTGATAGGGATGTATAAAAACCACTTTTTAAAAGTTTTTTGTTTTTACCATACCATGCATGTGTACAGACACCACTTTTTGACCTAAATAAAAGTATTTTTATAATTACTTTGGGGAAAGAGAGCTAACAGTTCATGAAGATTGATGAGGAAATTTTTTTATAATTTTTTTTTTTGAACTTTTATTGACCTTAATTGTTGTTTTTAAATATCAACATGTACGGACAACATAATTGGACCTAAACTAAACATTTTTTGAATCTTTTCTTTTTCATTGTGTAGAGAATTGTTTGAATATTAATGCCATATAATTTTTTTACAAGAAACTTAACCAAATAAAAGTTATTAAAAAACAAAAAATCTGATATTTCAAGTTTAAGGACTAGTTTTCTTAGAAATTGACTAGAAAATAATAAATATAATCCAATCTTACTAAAAATTATATGCTTGGAATCTAGACATCATGTTCTCTAATGGCTTTTAATTTCATAGATTGATTTAGAAAAAAATTCCATCAGCCATATTGCCAAAGTTGAACATTCTTCTTCAATCTACCTTAGTTTTTTAGTTGCAGGTCAAAGGCTAAGGGTTGAGTTACCATGCCTTTTTTTAGCCTAAATTCATATGAAAAACATATATTATGAGTTTCAAACCTTTTGGAACAAGTACCCACTTCAAAATGGGTACCTATTTTAAAAAATGAATGGGTATTTGTTTTAAAACTAAAAAAATAACACTTCCCCTAAATGTGGACCCAACTTCTTCCACCTTGTTCCCATTTTCAAACTCGTAAATCAGATTTTCAAAAGTGGACACCTGTTGGAAGCCAAAGTGCAGATCGGAAGCTTCATAATCCACCTTTGAAAATCCATAAATTAAAAAGTGGACTCATTCGCCATGGGTGGTGAATGAGTCCCACTTTAGGGTCAATTTTGTGTTTTCTACATTTTCTGGTACCCTTTTGACAGAAACGACTGTCGGCTCAGTTTGACAAAACTGGGACTAATTTTCCCAGAATGGCGAATGAGTCCCTCCAGGCCTGAAAAATAGCATCAACAAAATTTAAAAAATAATAATTTCTAGTCTTCATCAAGGTTCCAGGGGCACACTTTTAGTCTCATTCATTTCTACCGCAGTCTACTATTCATTCTTAGGTTATTTTGCATTACACAATGTGTTTTCACACATCACTTGTTTCTTAGGTTTTGCATTCATAATCAATCAATTACTTAGCCTAGTTGAATCTAGATAATCTCATTTATCCTTAATAACATTATACACATCCTAATTTGAATGAACCTAGTTAACATTTTGGCCTACCTCTCTCTTTTTAGGTGAAAAACCCTATAAGAGTTATAGAGTCTTATGGTGCCAAAAATCTACGGTTCAGTAGTGTTGGAAAACACACTGTCTCTTGTTTAGGAAAAGTGGACTGGGAAAATCATTAGAATGTAAAATGTCTAGAAATAACTAAGAGGGGACAATGTGTTTTCCAACATTAGAAATAACTAATAGGGGATAGTGTGTTTTCCACTTTCGAACATTGGAAATAACTAATAGGGGACAATGTGTTTTCTAACATTGGAAATAACTAACAAGGGATAGTGTGTTTTACACTTTCTTGATATGATTGGAACAAAAAAATGCTCATATTGTCTATAGTGTTGGAAAACACATTGTCCCCTATATAGGAAAAGTGGATATGGGACATCATTAGAATGTAAGATGTCTAGAAATAACTAATAGGGGATAGTGTGTTTTCCATTTTTCAACATTGGAAATAACTAATAGGGGACAATGTGTTTTTCATTTTCTTGATATGATTGGAACAAAAAAAGGCTTACATTGTTTGTAGTGTTGGAAAACACACTTTCCCCTATGTAGGAAAAGTGGACAGGGGACATCATTAGAATGCAAGATGTCTAGAAATAACTAGCAGGGGATAGTGTGTTTTCCAACATTGGAAATAATTAATAGGGGACAATGTGTTTTCCAACAAGGGATAGTGTGTTTTCCAACAATGGAAATAATTAACAGGGGACAATGTGTTTTCCAATAGGGAACAAAAAAATGCACACATTATTTGCAGTGTTGGAAAACACACTGTCCTTTGTCAATTATTTCCTTATGAATTTGTAGTGTTGGAAAACACACTATCCCTTGTCAGTTATGTAATGAAGTCCACCTTCAAATTTTAGAACAACTCTTTGGTTACAGTGAAAATGGCATTTCACTTTCTTTCAATATGATTGGAACAAAAAAATGCTCACATTGTTTGCAGCGTTGGAAAACACACAACCCCCTATGTAGGAAAAGTGGACAAGGGACATCATTAGAATGTAAGATGTCTAGAAATAACTAACACGGGTAGTGTGTTTTCTAACATTGGAAATAACTAACAGGGGACAGTGTGTTTTCCAATAGGGTACAGTGTTTTTTCCAACATTTGAAATAACTAATAGGGGACAGTGTGTTTTCCAACAAGGAACAAAAAATGCTCACATTATTTGCAATGTTGGAAAACACACTGTCCCTTGTCAATTGTTTCCTTATGAATTTGCAGTGTTGGAAAACACACTGTCCTCTATGTAGGAGAAATGCTCACATTGTTTGTAGTGTTGGAAAACACATTGTCCCCTATGTAGAAAAAGTGGACAGGGAATTGTTGGCACTCTAAAATTTTCACAAATTTGAAGTGCCCATTTCAAAATTTTGCCTTTGCACTTTCAGAAGTGCACCTGATGAACTTGCCTACATGACCTACTTTGGAGGGTCATAATTTGAAGCCGGTTGATTTTGGTGCAAAACCCATTTGCACACCCACTTATGTGTCCTATGTGAGTAGGCATGTCAATTTTCAGCTTCCCACGATGAGTTTTGTTAGAATTTTAAAAAGTGAAGCTGGAAGGTTTTGGCACTTTTATGCTATTTGCAAACTTTCAGTTTTGCAAAGTAGCCTCCTGTTTGAGCTTGTATTTTCCAACCAGATGATCGTCATGTCAAAATGATTGTTTCTCTCAATTCTCTATGCCTAGATGAACTCACATTCAGGTTTCAAAGCCTTATGATTTGATTTACTATTTTTAGTAGATCAAAACCAAATGGAATTTATTTAGTTTTGCACCTACATTTCTGATAACCTTTCTGAGAGATCAACTTTGACCTTCAGTATTTCATGGAGATTGATTATTGAAGCTAATTCCTCTTGCACATGTGTTCCCTGCACCAAAATGAACTATTGTGTCTAGTGGTAGATCGCTAGGAGTTGATTTGATATTTTTGCAATGAGGTGGTTTCATCAGTTTCAATTGGTTTAGAACAATTGTTTGTTACATAGAAAGTTCAAGTAAGCAACTTTGTCAGTTAATATATTTCACCTTGTGACTCCTTTTGTCGAACCGTTTGTTGCACTCAATTCTTGGACCCAATGTTTGCATGCTTGCAAGTTTTTGTGACTTCATGAGGTCATTTGCCTAGTCTTCAAGGGCAATTCTAGAGCCAACTTGGCCATTTTTCACCATTTTCCAAATGTACCAAAAATCGGGTTTTAATGAAAACCCACTTCAAATTTCCACTCCAAATTCATTCAAAATTTGTGTCAAGACAATTCAAGTAAAAAAATTGTTTGAAAATGATTTTTTTTTAGTTGGGTCCCATAGAGGACCCGACATTAGTTACACAATTTGAAGATAGTTTGTTCCTTAAAGTTATTTGCAAGTTGGAGATGTGTAAAGAATGATGCATCTAAAGGGATGAAAAGAATTTGGCTTTCTCTGAGACTCAATTCATTCCATAAGCGTCTTATAATTGATTCATTTCAAGGTGAAGTTGTAGCTCTAGCTTGATGTAAAAAACAATGAAGATCATGCTAACATACTCTCATCAAAGTGAAAAATGTTTGAGTCTGGACCAGACTACTATGCTATGCATATGCACTTGAATAAGTGTATGGCATAGTTCGAGTTGAGGAGTATTTTGTTAATCTCCCTAAGAATGCAAAGAATAAAAGAGCCCATGTTGCTCTCCTCCATTGTTATGTCCAAGAGCAAACAAAAGGGGGCAAAGCAAGAAATGGAAAAGATAAAAGAGTTAGAGTGCACCACTGTCCAAACCAAGAGAAGGCTGGAATATATTATGAAATAAAGAATTGGTTGTGGTTTTGTCCTAACAATGGCAGAAACCGGGCATTCATCATATTAAAATATGTTGACATTAAAGTTTTGAAATGTTCGCTATGATGTGGAGGCGACATGTTTTTAGTAGATTTGAACATTTTGTGGGGAGATTAAGACACAGTTTCCAGACCCCAGCAAACAGACACATGGTGGTTATGTGCAAAAGGATGGTCTATATTTCTAATGCAAATGGGTCAGAGTGATTTAAAATTGACTTTTTAATGAGTTTTGTCTGGGACTGGCGCTTATGTTTACCAAGTTCAGACATATTACAGAGAGTAGTTTATGCGCATGAAAAAAGGATATAGTGGAGAATGTACACAAAATGGATTTGTTAAAGTTAAACAACATTAGATACATGCAGTACTTAGTTGAAAGACACTTTAGAAACTTTCTAAATACAGCTTGAAGACAACAAGTGTGCACAACATAAAATGAAAATGTTGAAAAGGCTTTAAAAACTGAAAACAATGTCCTTTGAGGAGGCCGATGGAGGGCTAGAATTTGATAAAACGCCATAATGCCATCGCCTATGCACAAATTGAATTTGTGAAAATCCCTCAAAAGAGATTTCGAGTAAATGTCATGCAAAAGTCTTGGTACAATCCATGAAGAGTATATGTTGCACATTGGGGTATTCAAATCATCTGGTAATGTCTTCAAGGCATACACTAAAAGAAGCAGAAAATTGGAGCTCCCGTGCAATGCCCATTGGGACGGATCCAAAAATGACCCAACACATCTTCAGATGATGAGAAAAAGGTCATGCAAAGGGATAATGTAAAGGTTGGGAATTCCCGATTGCTATATACGCCTAAGTGGACAATTGATAAAACTTTAACAATTTTCAGACAAATGCAAAAGTTGCGATGGAGGATCAAGGAATGGGGCAACAGACTTTTGTCCTAATGCTCTGCTCATCAAAGAAGGATAGCCCGCGGCCTTCTGGGCATAAAATTTCAGTGAGTGGGGACTCATGCAATGCCATAGATATTCATATGCACAAATAGGATTGTTGAAAAGAAACGGAGGAAGAGCATTAACATAAATCCCAAATGCAAATGTGAATAGAGCGCCATGGTTGCACAAAGCACAAAATGCATGTTTTGAGAGATTTAGATTCTCTGGCGAATACACAATAATGCGTTGAGGTACGGGGTAAATGAAACTACACCCACTGCTCTATATGTTGCGTAGATGTATAAAGCAAAAGGGAACCAAAACATGAGATTCCATATTGCAAGATATGTTCAAAATGGATTTGTTGAAAATGTTCAGCAAAGCCAAGCACTAGCGACAAGGGTCAGTTTGATATTTCAAAAAGGGGTTTCTATACATGTTGCAAATAAGCCATCGGTCCAAGTGAATCGGGCAAGTGTAATGGGAAGGGCCATGGATTGAGAGACTTGAGCCATGCATAAAACAGAGAGTGCTAAGAAAGCGAAGGTTGCAACATCAAGAAGACCCATGACTTGTTTGGTCTAAACCTCAGACAAACATAATTTTAGGGAATACCAGCGCATATGCACAAAATTTGTATGTTGAAAAGGTCCTTATAAATTGCCATTCAAATGTGAATCTTTGAAGCATGAAGCTACTATGTGCCGAAGAGGCATGCGCTTGGCTGAGCATATACAATATCTGTTGAAAAAGTCTTTTGAGACTTTCAAGCAAATGCAAATGCAAGAAAAGGGGCATCCATCAAACCATAGACTTAATGTGTGAAATGTGTTTGTTAGAAATACCTGGCGTGTTGCAAGGTTGTAGAGGAATGAGTTGGGTAAGTTTAGGGAAAAGTTGAGCTCAAGAAAATCTTGAAGGAAGGAAGTTAGGGCAACAAAACAGGGTAGAATCAGATCCAACAAAGAACAGAGGTGAAAATGTAGGTGAAATCCCAACCATTGCTCATTGTCCCGGTAGAAAGAGGTGCTCGCTTTTTAATTCCCGCGAGACTTGCGAGAAGCTGCCATGTGGCTTGTGGCAAGCCTAGGAAGAAAATGAAAGCACGAGTATATTTCCATTCTGCCCATAGAATTATTAAAGGCTCATATTTCAAAAGAAAAACATTTAAAATAGAAGGAAAAAGTATTTAAAGGTGAATGATACCCGAT
Organism: Sequoia sempervirens; assembly: GCA_007258455.2. Taxonomy (NCBI): domain Eukaryota; kingdom Viridiplantae; phylum Streptophyta; class Pinopsida; order Cupressales; family Cupressaceae; genus Sequoia; species Sequoia sempervirens. The sequence continues at coordinate 75,135 of VDFB02362577.1, read as the reverse complement.
GAGAATTTTAGTGGAATAAAAGGTAAAAGGTAAAGGTCCTTTTTAAGTCCACGATACCATGAGTATATGGGACTCCTCGTACTCCCCCAAATATGAGGGAGGCACCTAACTCGTGCTCCACAATACGAGGCCCTCGTACTCCCCCAATATGGGGGAGGCACCTAACTCGTGCTCCACAATACGAGGTGTACATACCCTACCCCCTGCAGGATTTGAACTTGTGACCTCCCTGTCAAGAGCACAAGTTCTCCACCATTAATTTTCGGTATTTTTATGAAGGTTTAATGATGTAAGGCCCAATAAAAATAAATGTAAGTTGGTGAGAAGATAAAAGCCATGGGTAAATGTTTTTTCCTCATCAGCTTTTTTTATAAATATTTGCAATGTTGAAGAAAAAATATTTCAAATTAAATGTTGAAATATTAGAACGCAAGTGAAGGTTTTATCTTGACAATGTTTTCAAATGTCCCCATCCTAAAAAGCATGTTGGAAGTAAAAAAGTAAATATTTTTTAGAGTTGGCATTGTAATGTAAAAGTTGATAGGGGGCATCATTAGAATGTAATATGTCTAAAAATAACTAACAGGGGATAGTGTGTTTTCCAACATTAGAAATAACTAACAAGGGATAGTGTGTTTTCCACTTTCCAACATTGGAAATAACTAGCAGGGAACAATGTTTTCCAACATTGGAAATAACTAATAGGGGACAGTGTGTTTTTCACTTTTTTGATATGATTGGAACAAAAAAATACTCACATTGTTTGTAGTGTTGGAAAACACAATGTCCCTTGTGTAGGAAAAGTGGATAGGGGACATCATTAGAATGTAAGATGTCTAAAAACAACTAACAGGGGACAGTGTCTTTTCCAACGTTGGAAATAACTAACAGGGGATAGTGTGTTTTCCAACAGGGGACAGTGCACGTTCTCCAACAAGGAACAAAAAAATGCTCACATTATTTGTAGTGTTGAAAAACACACTATCCTTTGTCAATTATTTCCTTATGAATTTGTAGTATTGGAAAACACACTATCCCCTATGTCTAGGAAAAATGCTCACATTGTTTGCAATGTTGGAAAACACATTGTCCCTTGTGTAGGAAAAGTGGATAGGAGACATCATTAGAATGTAAAATGTCTAGAAATAACTAACGTGGGATAGTGTGTTTTCTAACATTGGTAATAACTAATAGAGGACAGTGTGTCATCACTATATTCTAATGATGTACCTCTTGTTCATATGATGATGACATTAATTTGGTAGATGAACCCAAAAAATTCATGGCACATCCTTTGTCAATAATACAAATGTTTTTTCCTACCTATTACATAGAATTTGTGTTAGTATACATATCTTATTAATACTTTACGTGATTTATAACCATCAATGTATGTTTTGAGTGTATATTTGTGTATTTTGAGGATGATGCATAAAATTAAGAATTACCACTATTTTGTGAATCCAACA